>BMAO01031900.1:0-119184 GCA_019973975.1 Trichonephila clavata | reverse complement strand
AATCCTCGTTTACGTCGACATGAAAAAACCCATTTTTCAAGTCTAACGTGGAATACACTTTGGCGTCTTGCAGCCCATCCAATACGTCCTCTATCAGTGGCAAGGGGAAGCGATCCTTGACTAGTTTTCGGTTCAGTTTCCTATAGTCAATGCATAGTCTGTCGGTACCGTCTTTCTTCTTGACTAACACGATTGGACTTGCATATTCAGAAGAGCTTGGTTTCACGATTCCCTTATCCAACCATTCGTCGATCTGCTTGTAGACGGTCTGATTCTCCAGAAACGACAAACGGCGTGCTGTTTGGTAAACTGGTATATCATCCTTCAGGATAATTCTCCTGGATACATTTGTCGTTTCGGTCTTCTTAGGTGTATAGCTGTTGATTAGTTCAGAGAGTTCCTTTCTTATTCGAGGATTGATAACATGTTTAACTTCGATTTCGTCTTCAGTTCTTGCTTCATAAACCTGTGTATTCACAAACCTTCGTGTTTACGGAAATAAACACCTTTTTTTATCAAAGCCAACAAAAGCTTGTTCCAAAATGTCCGATCCTATCACTGCCTAGAACTCCAAATGCACCGCAGGGGCACGACATGCCATATTACGGAATATTTCTCTCCATCCAATTCGACTTCTCGTTGGAACGATCCTTTTGTTTTGACTTCGTACTTTCCCAATCCAGATAACACGACAATATCCTTCGAGAGCTTCGATTGCTCGATGATTCCTTTGCTTACATCTTCACGAATGAGCGAAACTGAGCTTCCAGTGTCGATTAGAGCCTCAAAAGTCTTGTTTCCGATGGTTATTTTCCTGGTCTTAATTCTGTCTTGCTGAATTCGAGAACATATCTGGACTGGAGAGCTTGAAGATTTATTGATTTTCGTACCCTTGTTGCGCTTTGTACAATCTACGGCATAGTGACCTGGTCCCCTGCAGTAGCTACATGTTACCTGTTTAACTCTTTTATCGTAAGTTCTCGTCGATTGAAAGCATTTTCTATCATTCCAATTATTTCCAAGGTGAAAACGTTCTTGCCTTCAAGAACAATTATCGTTATTGTTCGATCTCTTAGCAAATGAGTTTAACTGCTTTGGCCCTATAGTTCTTCGAACGTCCTCATAATCTTCAAATTTTTTCGCTAGCTCAATAGATGAGTTAATAGTAGACCATTCGTCCAAAAAGTGTTCTTGAAAATCATACGGCGCGCTCTTCTTCATTTTATCAGCTATGATTAATTCTCGTAATTCGTCGTAGTTGTTAGCTTTTAAGCCCAAAGTCCATCCATCAAAATACGTCTGTAATTCGTGTTGAAAATCTTGCCATGTTCGTTCATCGGACTTTTGGTGAAACAAAAATAACTGACGAAATTTTTCCGGAGATAATTTAAATCTTTGTAAGAGCAAATTCTTTATATGATCGTAATCGTTACACTTACCAGTTGGTTCTCTTACGATCAGATGGGCAATTTCGACGGGTATTAAACCTATAAGTTTTTGAACCGAATCTTTTTTCGGTAAGAAAGTTAGTTCTGCATGACGCTCAAATAAGGTAAGATTCAAACCAATATCTTCCTTCATATTAATCTTATGAAAAGTTTCGTGAAACAGTTTATTCGATGCTTGAACGTTTTCGGTGTTATTCGGCATACCGGCAGTCTGTTGCGCTTGTATTCGCAACTTCTCTAATTCGTACTCTCGTCTTTCTCTCTCATCCTTTCGCATATCCTCTCTCTCAGCCCTTTCTGCACGTTCCTCCACTATGCTATAAAGCATCTTTTTACCATCGTCTTCAACGTAATCTGGGCTTTTTACGATCAGCTCCTTTAACTTCAATTTTGTGATACCTGCTTCGATAGTAAGATCCAAATCCTCGGCGAGTGACACCAAATCCTCTTTCCTTTTCGCGAGTAAGAATGCCATTTTTATACTCAGAATGGTGACCCAGAGAACAACTTAAATTTTTACCCAAGTTAAATGAGACAAAACCATTAAAATGACACGCAAAAAGTTTACTCACTTAAAAAGAAACAAAAGATAATTTAAATAAGACGCAATCATCAATTATAAACAATTATAGACAAAAATGGACTTTTTAAAGAATTCCCGGATTTTAAATCCTTTTACAAAACACAACAGTATTACAGCTAATATCAATTTTATTTTTTATTAAAAAAAACAACGCGTTCCTCTCATTTATCAAAAATAGATTACTAAGAAAAAACACGGAAAGTACTCAGTTATTAATCCAAAACTAAAGGAACATCTAATATTTATGTCTGCAATTAAACCAATAATAGTACCTAGTACTTCAAAATTCAATTTCAGATTCACAGAACAGGAAATATACACACAAAAAATCATTCATTTATATAATTTTCGCCTATTACTCACACAATACCAAAAAAAGGATACTAGCACAATTCAATGTAATTCTGAAGACACTTTACCTTGACCTCAATGACACAGGAAATCTTGTTTCGTGTTGATAACTCGCAATTCGATGCAGTTCCAAAGGTTCTCTCGTCAGTGTTGACCTCAATGATCAAGGTAATCCCGTTCAATTCGTTCAGTATCTCGTTGAGTCGCTGAGCTCCCAGTTTTGGTTGACTGTAGCTGACGTGGAAATTCGCCAAGATTCCGTGTTTCTAACCAAGTCAATGGACTCCTTTTTCTTGTTGACTGTTCTCGCTGAAGTGTTTCCGTATCGCTCGTAAGACTTCCGTATCGCTCGTAAAACTTCCGTATCTCTCGTAAAATTACTTATCCAGCTGAAGGCTTCGCCGGGTCTCTATTCGATGCAAGGCAAGGTCTATGTACCGCTCAGGAAATCAAAAATCGATGAGGAGGTAAAACTTTTTAAAAATACTCTTAGATAAAACTTTGAATAGTTTAAAAAATTCTCGGTCGAACCCCCAATTTGTGGGACTGCGTCTAGGGGAAGGTTCGATTTTAATGTTAAAATAACTTAATTTATTAATAACACAACTAAAACATTAACTATTTACAAGGGGTTTTAAATTATTCGAGATAACACCATACTAATTCCGAAAACACGTACTCTTTCTCAAAACAGCGGAGAGAGCGATTTCCTCTGACCTGCCTTCGTTCAAGCTTTGGTGCAACTCTCAGTTTCTTCTTTCTGCCACCTTTATAAATACATGACCTCATCGTATCGCGCAGCTAAAATTCACGTGGTTTCGATTAGTGGTGCCATCTCTTACAATAAAAATCAAAAGAAGTAAAAGAAAACTTGCACTCCTTTCCTACATCTATGCTATAAATTTGGGACTAAAATCGCGTAGTGAAAAATCGAAGGAAGCACTGAACATTTGGAACAGTCCCGGGAAATTTGGGATAATGTACAATCAAGCTCAAAGGAAATTATTAAACGAATTAAACACGAGAAGGAAAAATTGTATTAATCTTTCTTCTGAACAACCCCCAAATTAAAAAAAAAACGAGGAAGAAAAATGTATACATTTTTCTTCATTGAAGTAAAATTTTCAGGAAAAATCAATCTCATTTTTTAAAACAAATATTTAATTTAATCTCAATACATCAATTTAAAATTTTTATTTCAAGAAATTATAATTCAATGAAAGAAAACAGCCACTGTCGTGTAATAATATATTCTTATATTATTAGAAATCTTATTTTTTTTAAAAAAAAATTCTGTTTGAAAAAAGTTTTTTTTTTTCAAAACCTATAACAAAACCTCGTTTTTACTGGAATATGTGTTCCGAGCAAAATATACATCAAGGTATTTTGAAAATTGAGAATTTTTTCCTTTCATTAATAATTAGTTTTTAAATACTTAAAACTTATTTTAAAATTATCTCTACTCAATATAGCTATAAAAAATACTGTTTCATAAAATTTACTTTAAAATTTTTTTTAAAAAAAGTACATCAATACCTATACTGAAAAATAAAATGATTCTAATACTATACTTTTTAACAATTTTTAAAAATGTTTTTAGCTTTTGTTTAGTGTAAGCTGAAAACAATTTTAATTCTAAACAGTATTTAAAAGGCAATGCATGCAATTCTTACTATTTTACAACGGTCAATATGATATAGATAAATATAAAACACAATTTCTTCCTTTATCATTAATATATATATATACATAAGTATTTTTCTAGTTATGTTTCTTAGAATCTGTTTTTTATCATTTAGCTTTGTGGGTAGTATAATTTTGTCTAATTATTTTTTTTTCATTTTATTATACTATATATATATATATATATAAGAATTGCTCTTAATGAAAATATGATTTAATTTCAGCTGCAAAAGTTAAAATGATTTTGCAACAATAATCACATAATTCTCAACTGTCTGTTTAGAAAAAATTTGCTAAACCTGATTCAAATGTTATAAGGATTAATAAAAATTTACTAAAAATTGCAAACAATCAAAAATATACCAATAAACTAAAATATTTTACTCTTCTATTTTAAGTCTACAATATAGTTACAGTTCTACATTTCTTTTTCCAGTTTCATTTAATATTTTTTTAAAATTTAATCTTAATTTTTATTTTATAAACATACCATATTTCTAATGAACTTGTATACAACAAATAAACAATGAAAACATAGTGAAATTATTCAATAGTAAAGTTATAAACAATAAATGCACAATATTTATTATAGGTTATTAGATTCACACGTACTGAAACACACACTCAACAAAGCATATGCAAAAAATACAATATATTGGACTTTTTTTACTGTCATTATTTTGAAAGTAGCCAATAATTCATAAAGAGCCAAATATAGCAACTCTAAAACAGAGGAATTTGAATTCCAATGCTGTAAAAAAATAGGAATAGGTGCTGCCAAAGAGATATTGCGCATTACATATCCGGCCTTATTTGTTCCTTTTATTTATCAGATTTACAGTGTTATCATTGTATTGAACTGAACTGAACTATTTGAAACCAGTGCTACAGTGTCAAACTTGAAACAATTACCACCCACCGATGAAACACAAGCCGTTTTTGGCTGAGCGGGCGATAAAAAAATACCTGAAGCAAAAGCATCTTCACATATTGCCTACTTTTTGAATAAAATGTGTTGATGAGTGGGGATATGTTTGCTTACAAAAGGGTTTTGATGTTTTAGGCTTCGGATTTTAATTTGAAATTTTATTATGACTGTTCAGAAAGCTTTATTAAAAATACATCTTCAAAATCATGATGATGTTTTCCTAATGTCTGAATATGAAATGGATGATAAATTGGCTGTAAAAATTTTAAATATTAAGCAGAATGAAATATACGTTGGTCATGCCGATGACATTGAGCTTAGAAGCCAAGCGGCAAAGATTCGCTTAACTTTTAAGGAATATATTGATAAAACAATTAAATCCCTCTTTGGAAGTTTACATAATGATACTAAATTCATCTATTGCTTAGATAAAAAGGACGATGTATACACTTTTAAATGGAAAAGTATTGATTGTGAGGAAACTGTGGTTAACCTTGGTAGCATGGACATGAAAAAAGGAAACTTTGTTTTCTTACTAACAGATATTTTACAATCAGTGTCCTTAGAAATGCTTATGTTGAATGATAAAGTGCTGAAATTAGAAATAGAATTAAATCAAAGCAAAAGCCAAACTTCTGAAATTTTAAAACAACTCTCGGTTGCCATTGACAGGAAAAAACGTCTGGAGAATGAAATGTATGCTAAGTTTGTATGTGTTTTAAACGAGAAGAAACGAAAAATTGAAGAACTTATACAAAAACCATTTTCAAACAACAATAACAATCCTAAAAAAAAATCTAGGAAAACAGAACCAGTATTCAGTGATTCTTCAGATGATGCAGGTGGACTTTTAGATTGCAAAAAACCAGGTCCATCATCAACAAAGGAGCAGGAGTCACTTTTATTCCTTGATGATAATAAGGCTATTATGCCAATAAATCAAAAAAGAATTCGAAGCAAGAAAATACCCATTTCAAGAAAAACTGACATAAATGATGCATCGACCACCAAAAAATTAAGTCAGCCCATGGAAAAAGTTTTTGAAGATAATATTGAAAGTGATGATTCTCTGTTGAATAATTTGTGATTTCGCTTTTAGATTTTCACCAGCTGGATTTATATTTTTTTCTATGTGTTTTACTCATTTTATTTTATTTTTATGACATAAATTATATTTTTTAATATTTACATACTTTTTATTACTGTGCATTTTTAAAAATCATGCATGTCTTAGTAATGTTTGTTTTAAATATTTTAATAAGGCATGATAAAATAAAAATTTTAAAAATGGGCTTTTAATCTAATGTTTGTATTATTTTATGTATTATATATATGACTAGATAATTTAAATTATTTATTCATCTTTTTTCCCCAAAGAAATTTTTAATTAATTATTATTTGGATTTTAAACACTTGTCAGTATTTACATATTAGTCTTACCGCAACAAAGTTTGTCTTATGAATCACACCATGATATCAAAACTAAAAGTTTCTTGTGTGTTATATTTAAAAAAGAAATAATTGGTCAGATTTTGGTAAGAAATGGCGTGATCCACTTAGTGCAAATTTGGGTGTGGTTAATAGTTAAGTACCCACTTGTTCATCCAGTGTATTTAAAATGCTATAAGACCTAATAAAAATCCAATGAATTAGGTTTGTAATTGAATTTGTTTTAGTCTATCTTTTTATGTATTTAATAAATGACTTCCTGTAATGTATTGCACCTTAAAAAATCATATTTATGCTGAAAATGAAATAAATACTATTCTGTGAAAGTTCGTGTTTTATTTTCATAAAGAAGATTTCTGTGTGGTAAATTAAACTGAGTGAAAAGTTCTAACTATGCAATGACGAGAAAGTTAATAAAGTAAGATACAGCATATCGATAATATCCTTATAGTCAGATTATGTTTTGTAATTATGAGATCTTTTAACAATAGCTCATTGCATAATTCTACATTCTTAAACTTTTTTGCTCAGTTTTAGATTGTGTATATAATAAAGTAAAAACTGTTTATTGAGACGAGACACATTTATGTTTAAAAGGGTCCTTTGCTAATGTCTAGAGTCTCAATTTTTATATAGATAAAAATTTAACCAAAATATGTATAATTTGGAGCATTAGCATAATTTCATTTAGCAATAAAGTCAATGTGTGGTTTTGAATAACCATCTTTGGAAAACAAATTGTGATATGACTAATGTATAATGGCCGCAGTAGGCAAGTGGTCAAGGTATCATGGTAGGCATGTTATGAGTTCGAGCCCAGTACCTCTAAAGATCCACCGTGTAGAGGAGTGATGCACGTTAAATCTGTGGAGGGCTCAAACATCCTCTCATTGGTGTGGTAGTTTGGAGAAGGGGGGTTCTAGCTCAGCCCTTGACCATGGTTCAAACTTACAAGGTCCTTTGCCAAAAGCCCTTGTGTAGCTGAACAGTGCAACGTTAATATTCATTCACTTGTGACTAATGTATACCAGGTATTCTAGATGCACATTGCATATTTCTACATGATCATGACCAAACATTCTTATGTATTTCCCAAACACAAAAACTTAAATGATTTTTTTTGTTCCTGATTAAAATGTTTCAAATCTAACAAGTATACTTTATGTGTCTTTGTTCATTGATCAATCAATATATGGCAGATTCTTATATTGCTACTAAATCACTATAAAATTATAGGATTTTTATTTATTTCACCAACTTGTACAATGTTTTTAAACTTAAAATAATTTTTGAAAAATATGCATGAAGCCATATGCATGAAGCTAGTATTTTAAAAAGTTGCATCTGCTATTCTAATGATTATTTTTGTAATTACATAGAAAATAAGTTTGTATATGATGGAATTTCATACAAGTGTTTCGGAGGTTTTACTGTGTGAGTTGTTTTTCGAATTTACTAATTAAATCAATTTATATGGCTGTTCATGTATCCTCAGACCAAAAAGGTATTTTTATTAAAATAAAGGGGATCAATAAAGAATATTTTTACATTAAAATAAATAAATCCATTTATTTTAGTATTTCTCTTTTACTTCAGGAAAATTTTTAGTGACATTTTTTTTATAAAACTCTTCATGAAAAATAGATATTAATAGAGGGCAATTTTTCAAAAAGATTAACTTCAGGCTAGAACTTCTTGTTCTTTGTCTGAATATAATTTTTGTACTTTTTAATATTTCATTAATACTTATGTACTTGATATTTATGAATATAAAGATGTAATTTAATTTGATTGTAATAGAAGAGTGATAGTAACTTGAATCAATCATTCCATTTATTTACTATGCCATGTTTTATTTAACTTTTATCAATTTTTAAAGATGCGGAACAATAAAATGATTTTGTTGGATGCAATTAGTCTGAATCATGTATGCATTGATTGGAAGAAATTAAGAATGTTTACTTTCCACAATGGAAAACGTACTATAAATGTATTTAAAATATTTCCATCATTAAATTTTCAGAATACTAGTTCACAAAGTAATTAATTTCTTCATTCACAGTGTTTCCAAGTTAAGATCAATCTAATTTTCACTACTTTGTCTAATGAGTAACTAATAGAACTATATCTTTTTTAGAGGAAGATAATGTTGATGTAAAGTAATATACATATTTATATTATAATCTGATAGTACATATTATTTAATCGTAACAATAAATTATAGCATAATCAGTTACTATCATTCTTTTTTAAGCCATTAAGATAACTTTGATTTATTTTTGAAAAAAATAAATACCTTTTTGCCTTAAATTTGTTTTAAAAATTTTCTTCAAGGGAAAGTATTCCACCTTGGTAATTATTTGAAAAAATTAAATCTGGGAGATTATTTTATTGGCAAGATTTGATTAGGGGTTGGGAGAGATGAGGAATGAAATTAGGAAAATATCACCATATTAGAAACCAGTATATCATAGAAACCAGTAAATCTCTTAGCAGATAAGAAAACTTGTTTCCCACAGATTTAATGTCTTTTTAAAGAAAGTTAAAACATGCAATTATAGTTCTGTTTCATATTTACAATAGAAGCCAATTTTTTCTTCATGTCAATGCTCAATTTTATATTAATTGTATCAATATTAAATCTAACAAAAATGTGTTTGATCATCCATTGGCTCTCAACAATTTTCACCTGTATATTTTGTTGTAATATATGTTCTACTAATAGTGTTCCATTTTCTGCATAATTATATTCAGAAACGTCTTAAGTTTTTTTGAAGCCCTGGGTCCTTATGCAAAAGAAAGCCCTATCCCCAAGACCCTTTTAAATAGACAGTATACATTGTCAAATACTCATACAAATGGAAACCCAAAACAAAAAATGGGTGCAACCTACAATCTTACAAATCAACTACTATCTTTCAACTAAATGAATAGTGATGAAGTATGGTGGTAGGCCTGAACCAAGACAAACAAGAGACTTGACATGACATAGTTTTGCCAGTTGGCATACAGTTCAAAATTCTTAATTTTTTGATTATGTCCAAGAATAACATTCGATGATTAAAATTATTCAGATCATATAATTGAGGCGAATTCAAGAAAGAGGCCATGCCTTAAGTCCCTGATTATATTTGTATATATTGAGTCACATCTCTTTGTAAGCAAGCAATCAAAAGGAGCTTCTATGGTCACTTTTTTTAAAAGATGTCACCAAACTATTGATTGATATGTTGTCATCCAATGTTTGTAATGAACAAATGATCCCTGGACTTTATTGCATGTCTGTGGAACTATGATTATCTTCGGAGGCTTGATAAACAGATTAAATTTGCTTACTTGAATAATTTCATTCGTAAGATAATTCCTCAATTTGGATTTTTTATTAACATTGCATTCAAAATTCTGAACCTCGGTCTAGTGACGGGGATGACACTTGATCTGGTAACCCACTCTCCAAAGTTCTACAAAACATCAACAATTGAATTTAACATGCATCAGCCCTTCTACATGCAAGTCTTTAATAGCATTAGGACTCAATAGAAATACTGCAGGCCCCGAGTTCACAAACAGTAACTCTCGACTTTTGTGGCCTCCAAAGTATCCATATATTCCAAAAAGTATCCATTTTAATTAAAAATCAAAAAATTTGCTAAGAAAAAAAGAATTTTAAGTGTGGATTTAATTACAGCTTGGTAACAATTGGAACTGTAAATATTGCAGCATATTTCCTCCCCTGCATTAGTTTACATTTATAATCACACTTAGAACAGCAGAAAAAAATAGTTTATTTCCTTATTTTTTACATTTTGTTCTAATTAAATTTACTTGATTTTAGTACAGAAACAATATCACATGATTAATGTGCAGAACAATTGACACAAAGCTTTCACATTTGACATAATACATCACACACTTCATAATACAGGCATTTAAATTTTGGCGTTTCTCGAAATATATATCATGAGCTGTTTTCATATCAAATCTTTAGTGTGTCATAATGTGTACTTTTTATAATTAAACTAGTATAAAATCAAAATAATTTTTGGGATTAAAGGAAAACTACAGACTTAAAACTGCGAAAAATTAATAAAGCAAAGCTTCAAAAGAAATTATAACAAACTTATAATTTTTTAAAAATAGTTTTATACAAGAAAAAAAAAATACTTCCATGCACACAAAAGCAATTCAGCCAAAATTATTCCAATTGTATCATTCATTACAAAATTTATTTTAGTTTCGATATTTCAATGTTAAATAGAAAATATTTCTTCAAAGCATGTATTATTCTAACAAGCAGTATGCATGCAGGAATTTATAAAAATTTCACTTTCAATAGAATTTTTATACACTTCCCTTATTTTAAAATATTAAATTTGAAGTAAAACATATGAAAAAAAATGTTATGTCTACAAATAAAAAATGAGTTGAAAACTAAATTATATCACATACAAAAATCTAATTATATAAATTTGTTTCTGTTTCTTTATCTTAATAACAAAATGTAAGAACCTAAAATATATATTTAAAACTTATTTTTAACATTTAAAAAAATCTAATGAAAGGAAAAGTTTCAGTTAACAAAGTTTTCGTAAGTATATTAACACTTAAAGTAGCATTTTGTCAGAATACATAAAGCAAAATAAAACAGTTCTGTGTTTTGGAGACAAGAAGTATTTTCAAATGAAACAGGTATTTTTCCAAACGGAAGAAAATTAATCCATTTCTTTACTGGCATTTTATAATATCACCAACTATTAAATACACTTTCAGAAATGAAATTATTTAAAGAATTACAAAATTTATCTTTTAAAATTGACTTCACTGGGGGAAAACATTTACCATAAAATCCGGCATATCACCCGCACCCTCCTTTTTTTTTTAGGAAGAAACTTGAAATGTACATATGCGACACTAATGTTTTGAAGCCATTTAATTAAAATATTATCCCAAGCATATGGAAAAAAATAGTTAACTTCTAGAACTACAACTTCGAGTTCACAAGGTATGCCCCATTTCTTTAAAATTAACAGTTTCGATATATGTAGAAGCCTGACTTTTTCTGTTATGAACATTTTTCTTTATTTTTAAAGCTATCCTTTTTATACCCGGTGTACAAAACACACCTGCAAATTTTGATCTTATTTCTTGTATTAAAAGTGTGCGTTATACACCAAATTTTATGGTATACACAGAAATATTTATCAGAATTTATGAAATGAACAAAATTTTCTACTTTGCCTAAATGGTAATTCTGAAAAGGAAGGTATATTAGAGTATACTTCATAACTGTGGTCTATTTATAAATAAACATGTACTTTCCATAATTTTAAAATTCACCTATTTGTGCAATAAAAACCAGATAATTAATAAAGATAACATTGATATTTGTACACAGTTTTAAAACAAGCAAATTTTGCTTTGTAATTGAATAACAATATATATACAAGTGTAAAAAAATTAGTTTACAAATAATCAAACTAATGAAATAATACACAAATAATGAAATACATTTAAAAAAATCATTGTAATTATTAAAATTGTCCAACATATGACATAATATATAAAAAATATTCATTAAAATATATCAGTTTTCATAAAAAATTTAGTAAGGATTCATATAATAATTTCTTAAAGTAGACTGAAAAGAGGTATTTAAACTACTACATAAATATACATTTTTTTTATATATTCTTGTAAAAATTGGACATGAATTTTAAATCAGAGATTATAATTATGTCATGCATTTTTATAATAAAACCAATCTAATATACTTTTTAAACTGATTCTCATACATTATTTACTCTTATCTTCTGAAGTATGATACATGCAATAATAAAATTAAATAATTTTTTTAAAAATTTTAATTAATAAAGATATAAAAATATTATATTAAAGGAAATTCACAAATGAATTAACAATCAGAAATGAGCACAATATTTATTTTTAGTTATAAGGAAAAAATTTTAAGAAAAACCGCACTTTATTATTCCTATTCAAAAGACAAAATAATTTGTATACTTTATTCAAATAAACATTTCTCTGAGTTATGGCTAATTTTGTCTCATAACAAAATTTACATATCTACAAAAAATCTAATAAAGCAGTATTACACATAAAGAAAAACTTCATATTAGGGGGGGGGGACATAAAATTAATAGAAAATTTTACTTGTAAATATAATATAGATTTCAAAATGAATCTTAAAAGTTCTTACAATAAAGCTTGAAAAGTCCCCAGCCCAATATAAATTTAAAATAAATGCTTAAAAAAGTAAGATATTACTAAACAAAAATACAATTATCAATAATCATAAATGCTTACTTCCTTGAAAAATCATACAATTTTCTAAGAAAAAAAATTTAAATCAATGGATTAAGATATCAACAATTCAGATTTAGCTTATACAAACTTAACAAGTATTTCAAAATAAATGTAATCATTTTTTACTAAATTTGAATTTTACAGTTATAAAATCTTATTTAAATATTTAGATTAGCTTTTTTCATGAAACTTCTACTTGAAAATTTCATCACATATTTTACTGATATTGTTTCAATTACATAATCCTGAAATTTAACATATGAGCACTTTCGCCTCAAGAGTTCATATGTGTGTATTAATTAAAAACAAATAATCTATTATAAAGACAAAAAACCTAATTTATAAATTCAATTATTTACATCAAATAGTAAATAGATTATCAAAATATATTAAATCAAAATATATCAAAATTGATTACGAAAAAAGCAAAAAAATTGTCTATGGAATAAATATTGATGTAAACAATTTCTCTTTTATTATGAACAAATTTTCATAAAATGAATACAATATTGATACAAGGGACAGTCTTCAGTTCAATTTCTTTAAAAAGAAAATGAGATATTTTATTTGATGTTGATTTTTTATATTAAAAGTTTAATATGTAATAGCTATATCTAGGTAATAAAGCCCTATGAGTAGAAAACAATTCCTATCAACGGCATAACTTTGATTCAAATAAATGCGTGTTTAACTATTTAGTCAGATACTTTAAATCAAATAGCTTAAGTTAATATATCTAAAAGGATTGTCTTAGTCTGAACAAAAACTGTACTTTGATAAATATATATATAGAAAAAAAAAGAAAGTACAACATAAAAAGATCATTTAAAATAAACATAATTTCTTGCAAAAGGAGAGGGGGAGAATATATTTTTTGTTTTGCTTTTTTAAACAAATATATATACAGTAGAATTTAATGCAAGTCCTTACTATAAAACTAGTTCTCCTTTTAAAGATAACTATGCTAAAAAGTATAAAACAAACGCAAGACATTAAAATATTTATAAGATGAGTAAATCAAAATTAAATATAAAAACTTTACTTACAAAATATTTAGATTTCAGACTGAACGGCAAAAACATCATTCTGGCTTGTTTATACAATAAATTCAATATTAGTTCATGATTAACAATCTTTTAAAAACATGGTAAATAAAAATTCTTTTCATTAAATCTACAAGAATATACTTTTAAAACACACAAATTATAAACTTCGTGACAGAACTAATTTCTGAAGCATTTGCGTGTTCAATTCAAAATTATTTTTATATGTTAGATAGGATAAGATTAGGCAGGTTTCTTTTTAATTATGAAATTGATCATAATTAAAAGTTTTGTACTATCATATGATATGGAAAAATAATTTATTCAATTTTATAAAGTACTATTATTTCACTTACATTCAACATACATTTCACACTAGATAATAAATCTACGAATGTGATAAAACATTGAATGAACAATGAATATTATTTTTACTTTTTGAGAAAATTATTGCAATACAAGGCTGCAATTTTTATTTCAAAAATAAAATATGTTTATATAGATACATCTACAGATAAAAATATAAAATGCAAGTCTATTTCTTAGAACCAAAACTGAGAGGCTTGGTCAATTATATAAAAGAAATTTGCAACTCATCAGATTAGGAATTGCATTGAAAATAATTTACACAAAGCAATTTTTCAGAACATTATATTACAGATATAAAAAATAAATTAAGTTATTTTTCTATAAGTGATTTGGAAATGTATACCAGTCTCTATTAAACTGTACTCTTATAAAAACTGAATCTAAAGGTTATAAAAATTTCAAATACTTTTATATAATTAACTTCAAGAGGAACATGAAACCCAAATTGTCTTGAAATTTCATTAAATAACCTAACTGTTCAATTGTTATTTTTGAAGAAAACAAAAGAAAGAACTCAGATATTGAGAAAAGAATTGTGTAACGTTTGTTACGAAGAGCACTTAGCATGAACAATTCAAATACCAAATATATATATATATAATGTAAAAAGTTTATTTTTTAGACATATCTTAAATGGAATACATATATTACATAATAAAAACAGTACACAGTTACATTTTATGATATGGTTATAACACTGCATAAAATTTTAAAATAATGTATCTTCTTAACCATTTTTTCTATTACTAAATAACTCAAATAATCGACAAAAACGATGAAGTTATTGTTTTTATTTAATATGGCTAAATACCAATAAATGTAGAAATGCATTTTATATAAATTCCAATTATTAAAAATAAACTTCAAATCACCATTACATAAATTTTAATAAAAAAATATCAATACACATTTTTCAACAGCTTTATGCTGTTGTAAGGAAATATTCATACATAGGAAGACTCAGGTTCATGAAAGAGTAATCAACTTTACTTGAGGTACACATAAATTACAGAAGACATACACACATACAAGGAATTTTAACCTATATATACATTTCTGTGGAATCATATGAAAATAGTATAGCTGCAAATATATAATTTTACAAATTTCTTATTAAAAATTCTCATTGTTGTACTATTACAGAATAGGGTCTTAGTTTAGTGAAAGTCACTCAATAAATCACTTAATTAATCTACTTTTAACAAGTTCTTCAAAGCTAACGTGAAATCTAACATTAAATTTACACATTCTTTGATAATTTAAAATTTTGCTGAATAACAAATATGGCAGTCACAATTATAACAAATATCCATCTACAGAAATCTTCTGTAGACTACCCAATTTGATTCACAATCAAATCTTTCTTTTTAACTAATGGTTCTCAAAACATTCATTTGACATATCTCTTGATCACAGGTGTTATTTAGTTATATTTGCTCCCCAATATTTTCAACAAATGTCCCAGATATTTGCAGAAACTTCCTGTGTGAGAGGTTTGAATATTACATTTTTATGTTTAATTTTCATCTAAAATTCTTTCAAGAATGCATGTAAAAAATTAAATTTGTTACAATAGTTATCTTATACCAAGAAATTGTTCATGCATATCAAGAGATATGTGTTTCATAGTACGAGAATCACAGTTCGAAACAAATATTTTTAATTAAAAAAAATCTGCAATATATTTTTTTTTATTTCCCAAAACAAAAATTCAACAACCATCCTAAAAATAATTAAATGAAGCCATCAAGAAATACATAAATATGTCAAAAAATTTCAGTGAAATCCTATTCTAATTTTAAAAAAAAATATTTCTAGCTCAGAATAACAGTATACAGATATAATAAAATCTTAATTGAGAATCATATACTGAAAAGAATGTGTGAGAAATATGATTTTAAATTACAGCTTCATTTCATTCATCTAGATAACATAAATATAAACTTAGATTTACTCTTAATCTATAAGAGAAATGTTAACATTTATGTTTAATTTTAATTAAAAAAAAATTTATATTAAATATTTTTTTTAATGGAATGGTTGACACACATTTAACATAGAGGGAAAAAAATGCATAGTTACAAAAAACACTTTTCCCTTATATGATGGTTGAAGTTATTTTCCTTTTACCTTAAAGTAAAAATTGTACACCAGTAAATAGTTTATTAAAAATTCCTATAAAATATATTTTACTTATAATTTGTAAAAGGAATACTGTTCAATTGCAGGTGCACTTAACAATCATAGCTGATTAACATACTACAACTTAAAGAAATAATCTATATTTACTTTTGATAGAGTAATTTAGAAATTGTTTTTAATATTGTAAATTTGCTTATAATTATGAAAATTTGCAAGATTAAAAGTTATCAGTCTCAGAATATATAATTTTACAATAACAATAACTGTATTTAATACATTTTGTATGACATATGTCATTGCATAGTTATATGTTTCCAATACCTGCCCAGAAGTATTACATAAAAAAGCATGGATAATATTCATTACAAATTTGATATTATTTGATGACAAAATAAATTTTTATGTCAAATTCATTTAAACTTATGGTATTCCATATTACTAGAGCAGATATGAAACAATATTAATGAGCAATGCTGAGAGTAAAAATAAAAGAAGAAAAGGAGTAGCTTTTTAAACACACTTCAGACATACAATCCAACTATTTCAGGAAAGTCCAGAAACTATACACAGTTTTCTTTTTTAGAGTTTGAAATTTAAAAACACAAGCAGAGCAAATTCATGCATCTCACTTTTCAATCACTAAAACACACAAAGAATTGATTTTCAGAATTTCTGATGCCCACACAATTCTACCTTTAAATTTACTTCACACTGAAATGCTTAATCCGCAAACCATAGAAGAATATTGTTTACAGTCAGACACATAAAAGTTTACAGCATGAAGAGAGAATGGAGTGGTTCTAGACACTGAAAGGCGATAAATTCAACTCTCTACGAATATAGAATAGAATATAAGCCTTGCAGCTGGCAACAGTGTTCACATCAGTCACAGTCACAGAACTATCATTAAAATGATGCCAGCATCCTATAAGAAATAAAAATTGATGCACTAATAAATAACAAATATAATTACTGTTTGAAAAATCTGTAAACTTTTTTTGTTCCAACAGTTACAAAAAAAATAAAATTAATAAATGTTTAAAAATGAATAATGATTATACTAATTATGGCAAATGCACCTATATTTGAATCAATTTTTGAACTTCAAATATAAATATTTAAGGAAAAGATTAATAAATACTGCACTTTTGTTAGGTCTTTATTACTTCCCCCCCCCCTTGGGAAACAATTATAAAAACCACCCCATGTTAATTTCTTTAAAGTAATATTAGTTTTTCAAATAACTTAAATTGTTTATGAAAAGTCCTACTTTTAACACGTTTCAATTCCTAAATATAAAAATATATAATCTCATGTATGATCTCAACATTTTTCAGGAAATTTTTTTTAATATACTAAAATAATCGTTTAAAGGTTTACCAATTTTATTATCAAGAACAGATTGAGATACATCATTCTTTTAAAGAAATAAAAATAAAAACTCTTTTGAAGGGAAAAATGCATCAAATTTTGCCCTAAAAATAACTCATAAACAGTGATGTCTTTAGATTTCTTACGGTTCTGGGCCCCTATGCAAAAGTAAGCTCCTCTTGCCATCTATTAAAATTGATAGTATATAGCATTTGTTGTCAAATATTCATGCAAAGAGAAGCTAAATAAATGTGCATGGTTCATAATCTCACACGCTGACAGTCACCTTCAACTAAACAAGTAGTGATAGTGTATGGTGGTAATCCTAGCCTAAACACAGAGGAGAGACTTGACATAATAATGCAGACTTGCCATTGTTGCCAGTTAGCATACAGTTTGAAGTAGTTGTTAATCTTATTGAGGTCAAGTTGAAAATGAGATGAGACCTTCTGCCAAGTCCTGGGGCTTGAGCCCAGTTGGCCCCCTGCCTTAAAACGTTTTCATGCACTTAAAAATAACTACAGCATTCAATACAATACATTTTCTATCATGAGGGTACATTTCATATTATGAATAAACATTAAAATTGTATATGCTTCAGTTCCAGAAAATAGACAACATAGCAAAACACATTACATTAATACCTTTCACTCTAAACACAACATATTTTCATTAAGCATCTTGAGAAACAAAATAAGAATTTTTTTTAGAAAGTGCATTCTGTGTGGGAGTACTAACCTTCTTCAAAGAATTATAATTTTAAATATAAAAATTTAGTAACTATGAAAAATTATATAGGCATGAAGAGCAATATTTATAAAATATTCATAAATATATAAAAATGTGTTTAAAATGATTACCATCATGAGTTGCATAGGCTGTATAATGACCTGATCCAGCACTGAAAAAATATATTCATTAATAATTATAAAAAAATGACAACCAAATATGCACTAAAAATATAAAAAGCAACCAATTCAAATTATGACAGTTTAAAATGTGTGTCAACAGTGTTTCAAATTTAATATAATTTGGAAAGAACCCAGTTTTCAAGCAACATACATGTTACCAGCAAACTTTAAAATTCAGCATTGAATATAATGTCTAAAACTAGACGGCAATGTTTGAAACAAATTATGTTTCACACATTTCCAAGGCATTCTATAGAATGCCAACTGAGAAACTGGCAAATTATGAAATACGACCAAGATTCGTTTCGAATATCACATGGCAAGGCAAAGCACTTTTAATGCGCACTCAGAATTTGTCAGATGCACTTTGCGGTTTGTTTGGTGGTGTCAAAATATGCAATTTTACTTGAATTTGTTCAACAAAAAATTAGTTCTTTTTCTGCATTACTTGAAAATAGAGTAGCAAAACAGTAGAGTTGGACAAGGAGTTATGGTCTATGAACATGAAGCAATGTTTCAAGGAACTGTCCAAACTTCCAAGTTAACCCCTTTGGGACAAATGTCACAAATACACATGATCATGTAACATTCACAGTTAGCAGAGCCTTTCTGCTTCCAGGGTTGATTGTAATGTATGTGCGTAACGAACTCGGAACATTTGAAAGTTCAATTTTTTTGTAATAGATGGCATGCAAAAAAATGTAGATCTCTCTTCTACTCGAAATTAGAGAAATATTACTCACATGCAAGTAGATTTTTATTTATAAACATTAGGCGAATTTAATGCTCTATGAGTGCTCTTGAAATGAGTACATGGTTTTTGTTTATAGTAAAGATGAGAGTTTATTTTTTGCCAGGGGATTTGATTTGGGTTTGCAGTTTTGTTTTTAGTGGATAATTAGATCTGATAGACATAATTTTTTTTCTTTACCTTTACAAGGTAAAAGTATTGAAAATGTTTAACCGAACTTGGAATAGCAGAAATGATTCAAAATTGATACTGAATAAGACTCTGAGAGTAATGATAATGATATTTCAGTCATCTGTATGCTGATTATATCAAAAGAAAATACTTTTCTATGATCATCAACAATATAAAATTCAGCTTTGGTTTGTCCACATTCCTGTAAAAACCTCCAAAATAGCAAATCATTTATTATAAGTGCAAGAATCATAACCTGGGACTCTGTGTAGATACCAGTTTTAAAATTTTACATTATAAAAAGAATAAGAAAGAAACGTATTTAGTTTTTAAATGTATAATGTTAAGATTCATTAAATAATAAATAAATACAAACAAAAGATGTTGAAAAATGTATACTTAAACAGAAAGTAACTTAAGAAAATATAGTATGTAAATACAAAATATATAAAATATATGTTGTTTGTATAATATACAGAACAATATTAAATAATGTGTTCATATTTCGGTATTTTCATGGATTTACAACAAAACCTCTGGCTCTAGTGGTAAGCAAGCATTTAAATCCTTTGTCCCAAAAGGGTTAATGTTGCTAAGAAGTTTTTTCTTAACCAAAACTACTTACCAGATGGATGAAAAGCCAAATTGATTACTAAGAAGGAATCCAGGGACTATTGGCTGCTGAATTGCTATGATGTGATTATTAAGGAAAACAAAAGCTCATTTATCCGATTAAAGAAGGCATCAGTACTATACAGTATTAAGTCACAGATTCTTACTTCATGTACTTCATAAAGCTCGTATGGCTATTGGACATGGAGGACAAGATAGAATGTTGAAAGAATTTTCAACCAAATACAAAAAAGGTTACATGCCATGATGTTGAACTGTGCAAGTATAAAACAAGTATACGTGAGATTACTATTCACTTTATGACCTAAGAACTTGCTTGGAAATGAAGATATTCTTGACCACGAAATTCCTTTTTGGTCAGTTGCAATTGCTCAGTACTGGGAGGAAGTGGCCAAGGATTCATCAAATTTATGTGTAGAACAAAGTGCCAAAATATGAAATGTCTGCATGAAAAACATAATGAAATGTATATCAAAATGTCATTCAAGCTTACCATGTTGCAACAAATAGGCTAATTTTGTTTTGTACATCTTTCATTTTTCTTTACATGTTTTGAATAAATGTTTTTTAAAGGCACTCTTGTTATTTTTTTAAAAGAACATTTGTGTTTTTGAAGAATGCATGTTATTTATATCGTAGATTTAGCAGGACCTTCCTTCATACTTTGAATAAATAGCATTTGCCATTCTACAGAATGCCTAAGTATATAATGCCAGAGGAAAGCATGTAATAATTCTCATATTTCATACTTTGCCTCCATTCTATAGAATGCTGGCCTTTCATACTTTGCCGGTAACATATATATAAAAAAATTCTGGTTCCAATTTTCAAGTGGGCTTTTCTTTAATTCATTTTGGTCTGGAGCCAACCAAGACATTACTCCATCCAAATTCTTTTTAATTACCCATTTATTGGAAATGGTAAATTAACTACACTTTGAATTCTCCTAAGTTAATTTTTAAGTTCCTTGTCAAAATTTTACACGAAGCTGATACAATATTGCACCATCTACCAGTTTGCAAAGAACAAATTGTGTGGTATTGTTGAGCATTTTAGAAGTTAGTTATGGTTAAATAAGCTGAGGACTTTTTGATTAAAAGAATACTTTTAACCTGTTAAATGCATTGCTTGCATGTTTTTATGTTCCTGTTAGCTTCATGATTTGTGAATATATTATCATCATGCTTTCTGAATCCTTTGGACATAACTATATTTAAAAAAAAATCTCTTTTTCACATACACAGATATGCTTAAAGTGGGATTTGATAATATGTGAGCATGCATTTGTGCAATTCAAGTGAGCAATTCATGCAATTCAAAAATGAGTCCAGTAATAGTAATAGATTGTGCAATCATTCCTAGATATGATATTGCCTTATTATTATTTTTAACTTAATGAAATTTGGTTAACCTTTATTTAGATTACATTGTGACTTCTTATCATGAGCACAAATATTAATACTTTTCCTATTAAAAGTATGAATCACCATATCTTGGTAAGCAAAATGTTCTAATTTTGATGATTATTTGTATTTTTTAAAAAATCTTGGATCAGTGAGAGTAGTTGTATTTTCAAATATCCTGTTTTAAGTTTTAACAGTTAAAGATTTTTCCTGTTATGAGTAATGTCAGTAGCAAGGACCAAGAACAGAGAAATATATTCTTAAAGATTCAAACTACCCCCCCCATGGGGTCAACATTAGCAAGCACCATCAATTCAGTCTCACAAAATTTTATTTTGATTTAATCCTAAAATTTACAATGTAAGGAAAATCATAGAAATCAATTATAAAACAATTGAAAAACATAATGAAACTGAACACTTTAACTGTAATTCATGATATATATATCCTAAAAACCCAGAATAAATTATATAATATATATAGTATATTCTCTTAAAATAAAATCAATCATTCAAATTACAATTAATAAGATTTATGTAATTATAACTTTTCAGTGACAATTGTTTGGAGTTGTGGATCAAGTTGACTAGTGGAAGTTATCAGCAGACTTCAAATGATCATTAGTGAACTGGATCTGTAAATATTTTTTGTATATTTCAGTTTGGAGAATGTATCTTCACACAAATAAGTATTTCTAAAAGTGGAAAAAAGCCACAAAGACAAATTTACAAGACTTATCAAGCTGTGTGAGTGAAAGACTAATAAAATTCCAGCAATGATGAGTTTTAAGATTTTTTAAAAATATTGCTACATTACAAATTAAAAGGATTATGAAAATCCTGATGCTGTTGGAATTGCATTAGATCTGACAAAAGAATTTCCTCACTTAACCAAAGCACCCAAAATATCAATTGCAAAAATTACCAGAAATTGAGTCTCTGCTGGCAGACTAATTGTTTGGCAAGCATTAAATGCATGAACAATTTTTTGTTCGATTAGGATTAAAACAAAACAATTTTTTTATTGAAAGGATTTAATATGAGTGTAAATCAAATACAATCTGGTTTTTTGACAACTAACTGAGAAGATAACTTTCCTAACCACTCATTGTTTGGAACTCATTCAAGAAAAATTCGATTATTGCTCAAAAAATTGTATTAGAACTTGCATACTTCAGTATAATATGGTAAATCATTTACTTCATTCTCTTCAATAAACTTGAGGAAATAATGAACATGGGATATGATATAATTGACAGTAATATGATTGGCTTTAAAATATTCGACATATTTAAGCCTTTTCTACATAAAGATGTTGATGGCTGACGAAATGCACAACTGATGGTTTTGAACCACCTTTTGTTCTATTATCTAAAACATGCGAGCAATGATACTTTTGCTTTACCTAAACACACAAACATACTTTGCCTCCATCAATAAAAATATATTTCAAGTTTTCATGCTAGTTTTCTCTTCAAGTTTCAATTGTTTTTTTGAAAAGTTTTTTCTTAATGCCTTTTAAAAATATCTTCTCCAGTATTCAGGATATAAATACTTTAAAAATCTGTTCATACACAAAATAGTTTTTATGTAACCCTCGAATAAATAACACACGAGCAGTATCTCAAACAGCTGTTGACTCATTCCAGGTTGAAGAGAGCCAAAGTACCAATTTTTGTCCAAGTTGATATACTTTCAAAAATGTATACTATTTGCAGACAAACCGATGATTCTCATATGTTAGCTTTTTCTGGACATTTTTTCTGTTGCTGCAATCGTTCAATACTTGATTAATTCAACATCAGTGTGAATGGTTTTCCTATTAAATGATTCAAGGAGAAACTAGCATGAATTGCTGCTTCTTGTTCATCTCTTATTTTCTTAAAACCAATTAATGAGATTTGAGTCCTTGTTTTAACAATTTATAGTTTTCTAACTGTAGGCTTAAATTTAAAACAACTTAGTCTCATAATGACATTTTATAATATATTCTTTAAAGACTGATATTGTTTCACTGGAAATTACAGAACTGCCTTACTACTTAACTCAACCATGAAATATTGATATACTCATAACTCTTTAAATGCTCTGCACTTACTACCAATCTTTTATTTCTTTACTTTTCCCCACAAATTCACACGTAAAAATACATCAAAAACCAAAATACTAATTAATACTATCACTAAGTACGCTATATTTTGCTTTTCTGTCACTCTGGATACAAAATTTGTTAAAATCTTTATTGTCTTCCTTATTTATGGCACATATCCATGTGCAAAGAGCATATCTGAAAGAGCTCTAATTTACAGATAAGAAATCGCACAACAGAATTTTTTTAGAAAATGCTCTAGTTCTGCTACTGGCAATAAACTGGCAAATACTTCCAACTAATCAAGCACAATTGATGTTTTTGGACAACTGAGTCATTTCCTACAAGATGGTGTTTCATAATTTTAGCTTTGTTCCTTCCTGCATTTTTCGCCTCTCTGCAAGATGGCACTGTGATCCATTTAACATGGTCAAAATGCATAATGCACAGCACATGCTTTGATCAACAATATCTTCCACAATGGCATATCCTTGGAATTTGCCCATAAATATTTATTGAAATTATAAAGTGTATCTTCATGTCCCAAGTGACAGATATTTCACTTACCGGCTGGTTCTGAAAGGAAAATTTATGTGTAATTTAAAACTGCAGTATGTCGCTATGGTGGGCCATTGGACTTAGTAGAGAAATCCTTATAGCCTTAGGTTAAAAAATTTAGAGACCTTTCTATATGAAGGTGTCAGATGAGAAAGAAGATGCACCACACAAAACAGACTTCAATCACATAATTTAAAGACCTTAGTACAACAAAGCTATTACTAAACTATTTTTTGCAACAGGAGGAATCTTGGGTTAGCGCACGGAAAATAATATCTGTTGTGAACGCGATTAAGAAAAAAATTCCAGTGAAAAATCTTTATAGAGAATTGGATGATGAAAAACATAAATTTTCAAGCAAATAAAAGTATTATTATACTTTTCTTTCATTGAATAACAAAACCACACAGAAAACTTATATCAATGTTAGAACTTATATTATGTTCAATTTATATTTATACAATAATTCACAGGTCATTCGTAGAATTAGAATTCACAGACCTAAGCAGCTATGATAAATAGTTTTACGATTTTTCATACAAAATGTTAAAATTAAGTAAATAAAAATAATAAAAAAACAATCTGTAAGCTTTAATTTAAAAAATTTACCTATAAAATATAAATATGAGAAAGAATTAGAAAGTCTTTACCCCTATTTTTTCCAGCTAAACAGCTGTAAATGTGATGTCAATACATCCATTCCCAGCGATGAACTCGTCTTGAACAGAGCTAGCATTATATTTACTGACAAGGTGTGGCTGTCAGTTGTGCTTCAAACGTCTACAGCATAAAAGTAACAAAATATGATTCATTTTCTATGGAGAAAGGGATGTACACCCATCAAAATTCATAGGGAAATACAACCCATGTATGGGAAATATTGTCTTTCTTTGAGAAGTACTAGATAGTGGTGGCTTGATTTTGTAAAAAACCATGAAATCTCAATGTGGTTATCTTCATGACAATGCGAGACTACCTATGTCAATCAAACCACCAACAAGTTCTGGTAATTTCACAGGGAGATTCTCGACCATCTACCATTAAGTGATTTCTGTTTTTGGTCTGTTGAAGTTCCTAGCATGATAGCAATTTGCATGCAACAATGAAGCAAATACAGCAATCTAACAGAAGTTGCAGTCAGCCAAATGAGTTTTAGCACAAAAGCATTTCAAATTTAGTGTTCCAGTGTGACAAATGAGTGAATTGGTGTGGCTACTGGGTGTAAAAATAGCATAAGATACCTAGAATAATATGCATATTTGTAATTATCTGCATGTACCTTTTTTAGCTAATAAAAAATAGGAGCAAAGACTTTCTCCTTGTACGTAAAAATATATTACCAATTCCTTTAAAAAACATTATCGATATTTTCCAAATAATTAAAAAACCTCAAGTACCTCAAATTACAATTTAATAAAAATACTTTTGTAATCATAAATTTTTTGTTACAAAATGTTACATTTATATTTTAATAAAAATCTAGTTTATACATTACAGTTTTACAGCATATAATAGAATAATAAAAACACAGATTTTATAGAAGCACAGTTAATAAGAAAATTTATATACCCTGAGCCATGGTGAACTATCACAGCAGCTAAATCATACAGAGTACTTCCATTAGACGTGCCTCTAGTTTCATGCTGAAAGAAAGGAAGGAAGGAAGGCAAATTCATAACAATTTCATTGAGTAAAGTTTCTTAAATATTAAATGTATGATTCAAAGGGGAAAAAACAGGCAAGTAAAAGCTTTTATCGAAAGAAAATCTGTTTCTTTTATCAAATAAATAGATTTTATGTGTTAATGGATTAAGTACTAATGAGTTTTGTCCCTTCAAAAATGACCATTCCTGAAGCTTCAATGAGTACTAGTATTACAATGTTAATTTTTATATACATTCATAATAATGGTGTTTTATAAATTGGCAGTAGATTCCGTAACGCTAATCTTAAATTTTGTCATAAACATGCTACTGTTTTATTAACTAAATAGCCCTATTTAACTAATATAATACAATATTTTCATAAGAAATACTTACACATTGGTACTCATTCATTATTATATTATGTGCACAAAATGTTTTGACATTTAAATGTAAAATCTCCTCTCCTTGTTGCATAATGCCAAGCTAATTGCAGAAAGGCACTTTTGAGACAACTTGACAAAAAAAAAAGTGTATTTAAGATTTTTGTTTCTATATTTATTCATTTTGTAATGTGCAGTACCATTTACAAACCATATTTGATCTTACCTCTGAATCACATTTATTGAAAATTTTAAAAAAGCATTAAAAAGTATACTGTTTAATAATGCCAAAACTTCCACTATAGCTCAAATTGATTAACTATTAACTAGTTATTTGTCTGATGAAAAATTCAGTATATTTCTAGAACTACAACCCTTTAAATTCATTAGGCATGTCACAAATAATCAGTATTTTGATCTATATAGAAGTCTAATTTTTTTTCTTATGCTCATCTATTTTTTATTTTTGAAGCTATCATTTTTATACCTGGCATAATATGTGCACCCATAAATATTGATTATATTTTTTGTGCTATATGCTAGATTTTGTGGATTTTATTATGCTATTTGTTGTGGAATTAATGCTCTTTGTTCAAATAGAGCTTTTTAATTCTTTAGGTGGAATAATTTAACTATACTAAAATCATATGAATAATATTGTTCTCTAATAACTATATTTGCATTAACTTGTATATTAAAAGTAATATTTATTAATTTTTAAATATATTTTACTGCTATTTCAGAAAAAAATTTTATGTTACAATTCATTACATACTGGCTTAAATTCAACAATTTACCCTACAGTATAATTTTTTAACTTTTTACTGGGTACTTCCAAGAAATAAATGCAATGATATAAATGACTAATATGAAGTAGAATCTTACATATTTTTATTGTAGAAGAATTTAATCACTTTCTCATACCAAGTTGAAATATTTTATACTCTTAAGTAAGCATTAATTAAAAATTTAGTAGGTACAAAGAAAATTCCTTGGACTAATTGCTACAAATCTATAAGACAAGTAACACAAGTAATTTGTTGAATAAAAGTTATAACATTATTAAACTAAAGAACTCAGTCATACTATTTATATTCAACAAGTTTTAAGTTTCTTCTAATACATATATACTATATGATCAAAGGCAAACAGACACCAATTTGTTTTTCCTGTAGATAAGTCAAACATTAATATGATGGTGGATCACCTCTTGCTGAAATAACAGCTGCCTCTCATTGGAGAAGGCAATCCTCAAGTTTGTTTAATGTTGCAGCAGGAATTGCTTCCCATTTTTGTAGAACACTGGCTAACTTTTACCAATTTGTGGCATTGCGATTCAGCTCTGATAGACATTTTAATTTATCCCATAGATGTTCTATGAGATTCAGATCTACACTTTAAGCAAACTTGTTCAATTCCTGAACATCCATGCCAGCAAACAACATCTATACAGGTTGTGCAGCATGAACAAAAATATGATTCTGTTGAAATAGGATTGGACCCTCTCTGAACTGCCAAAATGTAGATAGTGCAAAATTGTCCAAATTATTATGATAGGTTTCTAACTTGAGAAAACCTTGTACAGGAAACAAAGGGTCAAGGCCGAACCATGAAAAATGCTCCCAAATCGTAACACCTTCAAATTCCACTTACTGTATAATACAATCAGTTTCAAAGTGTTCGCCAGGTAATCTACACACCCAAACACAAATTTTGTACCATTGTAAGTGATGTTTGGCATTGATTGCAATAGTAATGTTTGATTTATAAGTAGCAGTTCTGTCATCAAAACAGGTTTCGAAGCTCAGGATGTACTGTTGTTAATGATGTTGCATCCTGAGGTTTCTTGAAATTCCTGATGATTTTTTTTTTTTTGACTGAATCCATGCAATTGGTTTCATTACTATCTTCAGTGCTCTGCAGTCCACCTACTGTTTAGCATGGTCTACCAGATCATGGAATAACTCTTGCATGTTTCTATTTCATAACATACCGTAGAATAAAATGAGACACTCCTAAACAGAAATGTCATGAGTAGATTCCTCATAGTAGTAACAACTGAAATCATTTAGCTCATGCTTTCCTCCCAATGTACTTTTCAAACTGTGAATTTTTTTATACTTGTCTAAGAGCTGGCAGCTTGATGTCACTGACTGAATCTACTAACTTGACAAGTGTTTAGATACCTTTGACCTTACAGTGTATATATGTATATACATAAAAAGAATTTCCTCAAAATCCTTAACCCCCCCCTTTAAATTATAGAGATAACATCTTACAAAGGTAATTTGCCAAACCTCTCTTTTTTTGCTCCAATTATCTCCTGACTGCTTAAAGGTCAAAAGTCCTTTCCTTTCTTCCTATTTTACTTAGAGAGAGAGAGAGAAACCTAAAGGAATGTAGTATTTATTATTTTAAAAAATCTAAACTTACCCTATTAACAAGGATGAATTTATTCATATCAAGGCCTTGAACTGGAAAATCAATATAGTTGTCTAATTTTGTTCTAAAAAAATTATTCCATCTAAATCGCTTTAGATGTAAGCATAGAACCTACAGATGAATGAAAAATAATTGTTTGAGTAATTTTATACATAATATGCATTATAATTGACATAAAAATCATTTTTTAAAAATAATAAAGTACTGTATTTTAATAGTAGAACAGCCTACACTGGAAACACTTAAATGATCTTTTAAAATTTTTTAATCCACATACAATCTACATCCAGTGAATATCTTAATACAGGCCTCACAAAATATTAGCACTTTTTTATTATTTCCAATGGTCAGATTTACAAAAAACCACTATGTCACAAGGGCTTAGGAACAAAAACAAAATAGGAAATAAAAACATGGCGAGAAAAGTCTATAAACCTAATTAGTCCCTAGCTTGCCAATAAAGATAGCACAAAGAGCAGCCCTTCAGTGCTGGGCAGCGGTGAATGTGGTCAGCATCCATGTCTTCCCAAATATCACAGAGTGTGCAGAAAGGGGGCTGTGCAACATGAATTCAATGAAGACGTTTGAGCAGACAGCAGTGTCCAGTAGACAGAAAAAACTCTGCAAATGCTTTACGTCTTGGCCACATGGGAAGATCTTTATTATTCCACCAGATGTTATTGGAATTCCTCTGTATTGAACTGAAGCGAGATCATTCATCTTTTTCTTAATAATATGCTTGGCACTGGTAAAAGGGACAGCTTTCCTAGTCGTCTGTTGAATGGAAGCTTCCTCCTTTGCTAGGTTGTCCACTAATTCATTACCAGTAACACAGCAGTGTCCAGAGGATCCAGTGCAAAATGATTTCCTTAGAGTACTCAGACAGACTCTGCAGCAGTTTTTTACAGTCAAGAATGTTAGAGGAGTAGAATTTGAGTTCAGAGCAAAAATCGCCCCTTTTGAATTACAGAAGACAACAGCACTAGTAAAGCTATTCAGATGATAATGCAACTGGACAAAGGCTACTAATATTAGTAATATAAATTGCTAAAACATATTTCAGAAACTCAACAATTTCTAGCAATTTTAAACAAATCAATTCTATAAAATTGAGACATTTATTAATTTCAATCATTTTATGAAAAATAAATTTTCATTCTCTATAACTGGATAAATTTAATGCAACATAAAATAAATAGCACTATATTTAAGAAATCCTATGTTTTCTAAATTGCAGGTACACTCCAGTCACATAATAATCCCTAAAGACAAAATATGCTTGGAGACTCAGGCAGGTATTTAGAGAATATTGATCATAGAAATAATCTATATATATAAAGGAGAAAAGCGACTCGCTCACTGACTGACTAATCACGATATCTCCGGAACTATTCAACTCAAAGACTTGAAATTTGGTAGACATGTTCCTTTCATGAAGAAGAGATCCATTAAGAATGGATTTTGCAAAAATCGAACCGCAAGGGGCGTTATAAATAATTGTTTTAATTTTTAAACTACTTGACGTACAATCTTGAAATTGGGTAAGCAGATTCCTTTCATAGAATAGAGATCTGCTATAAAATGAGTTTGGTGAAAATCGACCCCCAAATGGCGTTGGGGGAATTCAAGGGGCATAATAGATAAATATTTTAATTTTTTAACTACTTGACCTACCTACTTGAAAACTGGTAGGCACGTTTCTTTCATGGAGTAAATATCTGCTACAAAATGGGTTTTGGGAAAATTGACCCCTTAGGGGTGTTGCTGGGGGTGAAGGGGAGATATAAATAATTATTCCGATTTTTAAACTGTTTGACGCACAGTCTTGAAATTTGGTAAGCAGATTCTTCTCAGAGGGTAGAGATAGGCTGAGAGAAAATGGGTTTCTTGAAAATTGACCCCCAAGTGGCGTTGCGGGGCTTAAGATGCATTATAGATAATTATTTCCATTTTTAAACTACTGTACGTACAGTCTTGAAATATGATAATCAGAATCTTTTCATGGATTTAACCCTTTGAAGCGCAGAAAAATAAATTCACTGAATTTTTCAAAATAAAATTATAAATGCAATGTATATAACCTAAGAACAGAGAAAATACCTTTAAAAAAAATTACAGTACATTGCCCCCGAGGGGGGAGGTGGTTTCACAGAAGTACCACAGCGCACTTACGACATAATTCTCGGATGAACAATATATTATTTGCATCAGATTTGTAAGAATATTCTTTATATATTTTGTAATAAATTTACTAAAATATGCATTATTAAGTATTAGAATTACTTTTTAAATATTAAATAATACAAAATATAACTATAAGCAATTGCAATCAACTTTAATAGCCAGTAAATTTTTTTTTCATTGTTTCTTTATTATTAAATTAATAAAACATGCAGTAATACTGAAATAATAAACCCCTTCCCCAAATCAATGGCAACCCCCCCCCCATAAATTATTAGTTATTTCACTGCATGAGTCAAAGAAAAGAAAAAAAAGGGCTATATCTCTTACACGTGTGTGCTATAAGCCGGAGAAGTGTTGGCGTATACTAAATTAAATGCCCATAAAATGCCAACGAGTTATTAAAACTCAATAGTAGGTAAAAGCATTTAGCAGAGTATTTATGGCAGGGCAGCGTTTGCTGAAGTAAGAGATAGCTAAAAAGAAAAACACATATCATTCACAGTGCACAATAAGTGGTCAAAAAAAGGAACAAACATCATTAAGAAATAAACTCTTTTTATTTCAGCTAAACGATAAAAATAATTAAATCAAATAGTAATATTAAAAAAAGAAAAAGTTATTTACAAAAAAAAAAAAAAAAAAGAAATTATGGTAGCACTTTAATTTTAAAAAGAAAGACAAAATAAAATAATTATTTACCCATTCCCTTTCCGATACAATTCAAGTTTTACAAAGCAGCTCTGATGCTATTCCCGTCAAAAAAAAAAAAAAAACAAAAAAAAAAAGAGAAAAAGTTATTTGAATTTTTCTAAACACACCTGTTCAGCCAACGTAAGAATGACATCATCAATGTATGACGTCATTCCTCCCGATATTTGAATAAAAATACTTTGCATAACTGAAAACGTTTTTTAAACACTGCTTATCGGCGGCAAAATGAAATATCCTTTTAATGTTAAAATTAATTAAAAAATGCTAAAGTAAATTAAGACAAATATGTATATCGGAGAAAGAAAATATATTATGGCTGAAGATAAGAATACTTAGGGTAAGTAGTGCTAACAAGAAGAAACAGACAATTTTCATGTTCTAGGTGCGCGGTGGTATTAGTCTGAAACTACCCAGAAAATATCTTTATATAAAAAGCCCTTCTTTTCATAATTTATCATACTAAAAATTAGTTATGCTATGAACAGCATATGCAGCAAAAATGTACATAACTTACTTTGAATTTTTGTCTATTATTATTTGCTAAAAAAAAATCTTTTTTGGAGTGTTTAAAAAAGGCTTTTAAAATAATGCATTTTTCTCACAGAAAAAGGAGTTTTTTTTCTCACGTGCTGACATCTAGTGTCTTTTAAGAGAGTTAAAAGATATCTCAAGAACCATTGGTTTCATTAAAATACCACTGCGCGTTTAGAGGCATTTTTTTAGAAAATGGTGGGTTCAGAAAGATACCACCGCACGTTAAAGGGTTAAAGATCCCCTACATAATGTGTTTTGTGAAAATCGACCCCTAGGTTGCATTGCGGGGGCTCAAGGGGCATTATGATAATTTTTCTCCATTTTTAATTTATTAGACTTCAAATTTGGTAAGCATATTCTTTTCATAGAGTACAGTTCAAAAAATGGGTTTCACAAAAATCAACCCTCAAGTTTCGTTTCGAGGGATAAGGAGGCGTAACAGATAAATATTTCCGTTTTTAAACTATTAGATCTACCTGCTTGAAAATTGGTAAGCATGTATGTTCCTTTCATGTAATAGAGTTTTTCTAACAAAGAGTAAAACGAAAATTGACCCCAAGGAGGTGTCAAGGGGAGTTATAGTAAAAAATTCCTGTTGTTTTTGAATTACCACAAATACTTAAATTACCCACATACTTGAAATGGTTAAGCATGTTTTTATTTTTTGTTGTTAAATAGGGATCCACTAAGAATGTATTTGAGGGAAGTCAACTCCTGGGAGAGCAAGGGGTTACTGGGGCGTATTGACAAAAAAAAATCCTTTTTTCGAACTACAAGGACTATAATAATGGAATTTGGTTTGCATTTTTCTTTTGATGAATTGAAATCCGCTAAGAATGGTTATTTTGGAGAACGGCTCTCAACGAGATTACGGGGGGTATTGATAATAAAAATTTCGTTTTTGCTCCATTAGATTTAGACTTGAAATTTGGTTTGCATGTTTATTTTATGGAGTAGAGATTCACCGAAAATTGGTTTTGCGGAAATCCACTTTGGTATAGGGTTACGAAAATGCAACAAAGTGCTTCAATTTTTAGAGATTATTAGAAAATACAAATTAGAAGTTCCTTCCTTTTTTTTATATCAAGAGGCAAGAGTTACAGGAAAAAGTATATTTTTCAATACAATCGAATTCTTAATGCTAGGACTTATGTATATCTATAATTATATATATATATACAAACAGTATATATTTATAAAACATCATGAAATACCCAGCAAAGAAGGTGGCTAACGGCTAGTAATTAAATAAAACACGCAAATCCTTTTGTAATCCTATGTGTGGATCTATACAATTGGTATACTCAGTACATGTGAGAAATACAAACATGAGTAGGCTTAAAGTAATATATACAATTGAAAATAAAACCAAAGCATATCAAAGATAACTGAATGAAAAGATGAATGATAACAAAATATGAATAAAAGTGCCAACTTACTATTAAAAATTCTAAATTTCAGAAAAACATGACATGTTTTTATTTAATTATCTTTCCAATTTCCCAAAATTTTAACATTTTTCCTTATCAATTTTGAGAAAAGAATTGCAAAAACACATACTATTCTTAAATGTAAGAAACTGAAACAAAATAAGATTTTAAGTTTCATAACATAATATGAATTTTTAATTTTGTACATGAATGAAAGCATTTAGTTTTATCACCAGTTTTCTATTCTGAGTTATCTTGGGTAAATAAAAAAAAAATGAATATTAGTCTTTTTAAGATAGTTTTTAAACAAGGCACAACACTAAGTGATGCTCGACATTCGATAAACTAGCATCTGGTCTTTTCTCTCACTGGAACTTTTTTTATGAGAGTAATTTCATTGGATTGAATTTTTTTTCTGCTGAAATAACATCTGTTTAATGCTTTAAGTTTAGCCTGAGTGGGGATAGTCTAATGCTGGATCTTCCTGACAAGGTAGAAAAAAATTTATCAAAGATTTTCAGCAATTAGCTTTTCAATAAGTTCTATTTAAAATTGTTTAAGTCAGCGGTCGCTAAAGTGGTGATCTGCGAGCAAATTTTGCTGGTCCCTATATGGCAGAATGAGGAATATACTTATTCATCACATTAAGTAATGTTTTAAGATGCATTTAAACATAATTCAATTCATAACAATACGTGAAAAGTTATAAAAATGCTACTTCATAGAATAGCAAGAAGTATCCTTAGTTAAAAAGCACTTGAAATCACTTACAGAATCTTTTGCACTTTATTACCCAAAGAATAAAGATCCTAGACATGGTAATATGTGCATAATAGATCCGTTTGCAGCAAAAATTCAGGATAATTTAAGCATGCATCTAAAAGAAAGCTTCATCAACCTATCGTACGACGAAACTCAAATTTAAATTTTATTCATTTTTATCAAGATTTCAGTTTTGGCTTTCCATAAAAAGTGAATACCCTTTTCTTAATAAACAGGTGATGCAAATTCTGATTCAATTCTCCACAACTTATTTGTGCAAAAATGACTCTTCATCTGTCACAGCCATCAAAACACGGTACACATCTCAGCTTGAAATAAATGCAGTTTTCTGTCTTGCAGTAACAACATTGGATCCAAATATCCATGATCTTATTTCAAGTAAGCAGGAACATCCATCACACTAGGAATGTATAATGCTAAAAGTTTGATATACTTAAAACATTTTTTAATTGTTTTGTTTTTACAGTTTTTGTTTATTTTATTATGGTTTATTAATAAAGCTATCATAATTTGATTACAATTAATAGTTTCATTTTATTAACTAGGTACATTTCATGTGTTCTTAGATCACAATTTTTGAAGTTAACTTCTTACGGCGCGGTATCGAAAAATTTTCGTTACGCGTTACACGATGACGTAAGGCGCATGAGATTCTTATATTAATATTTATTTATATTTCTGTAATAATAATACAGCAATTCCATAAACAAGAAATCGGTTACACAAATAAAATATCTTAAATACAAAAGAAATCGGTTACACAAATAAAATATCTTAAATACAATAATTAATATTTTTAGCGTACATAATCGGCACTTCAGTATAAAATGAGTTTTCAAGTATATTAATATTTATCTCTTAGTAGCAACCATTAGAGAAATAATTTATTCAGCTTTACAGATTAATTTTCAAATGCATGTGAGTCAGTAAAGGATCATTAATTTTAGTAATTATTTTTTAAATGTGAATTTTTTTCCAGTGATTTTTAATTTACAAAATCTGTAATTGTGACATTTTATGAATGTCATATAGTGCTTCATTAATTTGTATTTTAAAATCTTTTCATCATATTCACTGTATTGTTTTTAATTAAAAAAAACTTTTTTCACCCATACTCTCAATCACATTTCATCTTAAACGCTCACTTCCAACTTCTACCACTGGTCTTCATGGCCTAGTGGATAGAGCATCTGATTCGTATTCAAGCTTCCCTGGGTTTGATCCCTTATTTTTCACCCCAAAAATTTTATTCAAACTGATATCTTTCACTTTTCATTATTTTCTCTCCATTTATAACTTGAATTTTCTATTAATTTGTATTCATTAATTCGTATTTTAAAATCTTTTCATCATATTCGCTGTAATGAGTAAACTATAATAAGTATACATGTATAAACATTGACAGTGAAAGTTATTAGTTAAAAGACAATAAATTTTTTTTTCGAAAACATAATAAGACGTGGATAAAATTTTTATTTATATGTTATCTTAACCCGTTCATCTACTGTAAGTATTACCAAATTATAATTATTTATTTATACACTGATTGATTAGTTTATCTTAGACAAATAAAAATAATTTTCATCAAATATTAATGTTATAAATGTGGAATAACTATTAAATTCATTCGAAAAAAATTACAAATAAGAATTTTAATTTGGATGAAATAGATTGTCTCTTTTAGTTCATAAATGTTAATTTTCATATATAGGTATGATTGCACATATTTCATAAAAAATATTGAAGGAAATTTCAATCAATAGATTGTTTAATTCTAAATTTTAAATTAAAAGTTCTACAAAAAAGTATTATGACCTATATAATTTACTGTAATGCAATTAATTAATTTCCAGATTTTACAATAGCAGAATATACTGAAAATACTATTCCAAGTAAAAAAAAAAAAATACAGAAACACGTTGTAATCGTTCCAATCGATGTTCATCACCGTCATGATTCTCAAGTCAGTCAGATTCTTAATCCAGACAAGGCATCAGATATTACAAAAGCACAGCAAAAGAACCTTGAAGGTAAAAAAATGCCAGCTGAGCGTATGCGAGAGTACAGAGCCTGGAAAAAAGTTCGCATTCAATCAACTACTGATTCTCCTTCAGTTGTACATCATCAAGTTGATGAAATTTTACTAGCTGATGACAATTTAAATAGTTCGCACGAATTTGTCGGATTACCTTGTCAAGATATCAACGCGACACGTAAAAAACGCCAGCTGAGCGTATGCGAGATTACAGAACCGGAAAAAAGTTTTACATACTAATGATAACAATACATTTGTTAATTATATATATATATAAGATTACTTTAAAATAAAACTTAATTATACAATTAATTACATATAAGCCAAAGAAGTTAACTTCTACTGTGTGTTCACACTGATACACGCATGCATTTTATTTTTATAAATATATTTAACACTTAAAGTGGTCCACGAGATTTAAATTATGAATTTACTAGTCTGTGAGGTCAAAAAGTTTGATGACTGCTGATTTAGGTGATCAAGAATATTGAAGCAAACATTATTACAAAGTCCAGTAACTTCAGAAATGAAACCTGTTGATGACGTCAAGAGATGAAAAGGCGATAGTGACTGCCTTAGATTGTGTGTGGGGGGGGGGCAGGATTACCCTGAAATCCATTTCCCTCCGTTCCGAGAAAGACCCCTCAAAAAGGACATGCAGAGAGACTTATTTTTTGAAGGTCCCGGGTGAAAGCGAGAGAGAAAAATGTGGTCTACAGAGTAAGATGGTGTCTTAGAATATTTATGTAATTAAAGTTATATATCTCTAGCCGGACTGTGTGTTTTCGCATCCAATACAGAATATCCTGATTTATACAGTACAAAACATAGGAATTCTACAAATAAAATACATGGAAAATCTTATAATACTTTTTCCTTCTTTTTATTGGCATGGAATAAGAAGCTGGTCAAATTTCATTCGTTACCAGTTTCAGGGGGAGTAAAAACAAAAATAAATCAAACAAATTTTATTATGCCCATGATAACTTGGTATAAAAATCAATTGCAATATATAGAAAACTTAATTCAGTGGTGCAATAGCCCATGCGATCCAAGGCCAACTGTGCCCAACTCAGTTTATGTGACCTTGGGCACTGAGGTGCATGAGCTGATGTTCTGGTCAGGTCAGTCTGACGCAAAAACCTGTGTTTAGTTCCCAAGCAAGCTTGGTACTCATTTATCAACCCACTGAAGGGATGAAGGGCTGAGTCAACCTTGCCCAGCTTGGGGTTCAAATTAAGGACATGGGACATGAAATGGGAAAGTGCAATACACTACCACTTGACCACTGTGGGCTTGCAATATATACAGTGAGATAATTTGAGATAATCAGGGAAGCCATTAATAATGTTTAGATAAGATAAATTTAAACTGTTTTTCCTCTATTTTAACAATATTTCAAATTTTAAAATCTTCAAATTTTCTTACATTAGGCAGACGTCTAATCCAAAACCTTTTTGTTGACCTCTGCTTGCATTTGCAACTATGACACAGATATAATTCACTATCTGCTAGTTCTTCTAGTTCAGTAAAACTACTCAGACAATCTAAAATAAAAATTATTTAAGTGAAATTGATAGAATGCATAAAATTTCAAAAATATAAGAAAGTTTTTTTTTTACACTTCATTTTACAAAGGGCAAGAAAATAATTCATAAGAAACTATAGTAAAAATGATGTGCATAAAGACTAATTTTTATGTATACATACATAAATAATGATAATGTATTAATGCTAAAGGAAGAGATGACCTTATTGACTTCTGCAATTTTCATCACAGCAGGACAAAATTGATATATTATTTATTGTTCCAAATAAACTAATTTATTATGTCTGTAGATTAACTTAATTAACATTGATAACTAGTTCAAAAAAGAATTAAAAATGCTCCTTTTTTATAAAACTGATTATGCCTAAAATTCTAATTTCATAGAATTCTGGGTTTCTGAGTAAAGAGAGTTTTAAAAAATGGGTCTTTTAGGTTTTTCTCAAGCATATGGCAATATATTTTCTTTTCAATACTTTTTATGAATATTTACATCAATTGAAAGACCATTTTCTAGTTTAAAAAATAAAAAAAAATATACATAAAAAAATTTGAATTATAAAAATACAACCATGGAATAAACAGATATAACATTCTAAAACTTTTAAGTATTTCAATTTAATCTGTTTTGAAATTGCTGAATCAAAAATTCCATGGAATAAAAGTCAGACCTCTGTTTTATGAATTTCTCTACTTTGCAAACTTTTCCCTGGAATCAAGAATAAAGTATATTGAAAAATGAGCCTTTATTTAACAAATTTTCCACACAACAAGCTTTTTTTTCAGGATTTAGCAACTTCCTTAAACAGAGGTCGGACTGTATTTTGAAATCAAATAGATTAGGAAGTATTTTTTTTAAAAAAAATCCCCATTTGGATAGTATTATGAAGCTTATATTTAAGGATTATTTTTACTTAAAGGTAATTAGTGCCCAATGAACAGGTAAATTTAGCCAGCATTTGATCTATGGTTACTTCAATACATCTAGTCTGGAACCAGTAACATTATAAAACAATAAAAGAGTCACTCGATTACTTAAATGTGTTTTTAATTACAGAATGGAACTGGAATATTCTAGGATGGCAATGTCCAGATCTACCAAACACAAATTATTTAGAGTATGCAGATTCATTTTCCAACATAAATTGGCCATCCCCAAAGCTTATATTTTAACCAAATCTAAATCTTTCAGATGCATTGGAGCAGTGTTTATGGAGTAGTTTATCTCATCTATCATCAGTTAAGTCTTTCAGAAAAATAGTGCAAATCTGGATGACAATAAAAGTGCTGAAACTATTCAAAATCTTACTGAAACAACATGACATCAAATGTGAAGGTTAATACAAGCCAAAAGAAGTCTGATCAAACATAAAGCTACACAACTTTTCTTTTGTCATTTAATGTAAATTATTTTTAAATATAATTTATTTTTTTGATATTTTATAAAGTTGTAACAATTAAAAACACTTATTTTCCACAAAAGAAAATCTTAAAAATAATGAACCAAAAAAGTGTTTTTGAAAAGTGTACCAAGTTTGTGTTATTTTCATTGGAGAGAAGAGAATATCTACAAATTGCAAGGCAAGAAATTTATAAAACTATAACTCTGCTTTATTACCTCCTTCAACACATATGCCAAAGTATTCAGAAAAAACTAACAGTAAAACAAGATATTTACTATATATAATAAAAGTGTTTTAATAAACTTAAAAATCAATTACAAAACAGTAATTACAACATACAATTATAAATTTGTTTATTATAATTCATAGGTACTATATAATTCTTATAAAGTTATAACACACAGAAACTAAAACATTTGCATTTAAAAACATGTAAAATGGTATATGGAATTTATACAAAGGGAGAAAAAAATATAATATTTTAAAAGAAAACAACTTACCTAACAATTGAATACTAGGTTGATCATCATCTTTTGATTTATTTGACACAGATTTCACTATAGCATGGTGTGGAATGTCTAAAGAAAGGTCTGCAAAAATTTAAGGAAAAGATTATTTTCTTTTTGTTTACCTTCTAAAGCCCTGTATTGCAAGTATTTTTCTGTGAGTTACCTCAAAAATACCAAAACACCAAAAGACACCTTTCACGAATGAATGAATATTAACAGCGCACTGTTCAGCTACATGAGGGTTTTTGGCGACGGACTACGTAATTTTGAACCATGGTCAAGTGACGTGGACGACACCTGAGCTGGCACCCCCTCTCCTAACTACCACACCCCACCAACGGAAGGACGTTTGAGCTCTTGACAGATTTAACGTGCATCACTCCCCTATACGGCGGGTCTTCAGTGGTACTGGGCTCGAACTCATGACACGCTAGCCATGATCCGATGCCTTGACCACTTGGCTACATCGGCCATAGAACACCTTTCAAAAAGCTTCTTAGAAAAACCATTTCTCTTTTGTTGTTTTACTAATAATGCTAAAATCAAATACTTTGTGTCATTGTTCTGTATGCTAGAGAGAATTGGAGTAATTGTAGAGAAAAGGCATTTCAAGAGATGATCCTCTTACTCTCTCTGTTCCCTTATATAAAACAAGTTGTTTTATCCAGATATCTATAAAACATGTTAAATGAAAGAAATGGACATAATCCAATCCAACAGAAATTGGACCTAAAATCCAATCCATTCATTTTCAACAAGATTAGCAATAAGTTTGTTTTTGCTTTTTCAAAACCATATACATAACATTTTCATCAAAAAAAAAAGAAGAAAAAAAGAGTTTAGCTCAATTTAAATTGACAACTTTTTAAACATTAATACAACTAGTAATTAAAGCAGAACACATTTGCGGAATAAAACTCTTTCCTCATTTAAAAAAATTAAAAGCTGAGAAAGAATTCACACACACAATGCAATTTCTTTTTTAATTATTAGCATCATGTTCTGAACATGTTTTTCATCAGATATCTGGTCTTCATTTGCCCGTAGTGTTTCATCAATTTTACATATTGACCTTTTTAAGCACTTTGAATTTCTACAGATAAATAAAATAACATTCATAATCCTAAAATTGCAGTTTAAACTTATCAGATTTCCTCTTCTTCTAATAGCTATCAAATAGAATCAATTGTCTACCAAACACTCAATTGTACAAATCAGAAAGGAAGCTATATATTAATTTTGACCAATTCGAATTTTGATATTTATAACAATTATTAGGAGAAAAGATAACAAATTTTTGCTATGATACAAAAAAAAGGGGGAAGGAATATATTTTGATTCGTTTTATTTAATATGATGTATAATTTCTCTATAGTAAATTAAATTTACACTAAAAAAACCATTAAAGTACCAATTCAATTTTTTTTAAGTTAGATTTAACTTTAGCCTTCTTTGATTTTTTAACCTTCTTATTTCAGATTGTGTTTATTAAAAAAAAGTTTTATCCACTTAATGAAAACAGAATATTCAATTTTATGTAATAACAAAAGAAATCTTACTTGGAATCAAATATGGCTTTAAAATTTAACTCAGGACAAGTAAGATAAATCTGTATAAAACTTAGTTTAAAATATTTAAAAAAAGTCTTATAGGGTTAAGTTCAAAAAATATTTTCCACACACAAAAGATTTAAAATTATGTCATACCTAAGAAAGGATCATGCTTTTTGGATTCTGTACCACAAACAAGGCAAGTCACTTCATTTTGTAAGATACCACCAAATATTGTAGTTACAATTGTCGCTTTCCCTTTAGCTCCAATAAAAAGTGCATTATTATCTTTAGGATATGGCAAAATATTCAAAAGTTCCATGTGAAGTCTGTCCAGCATATACCTTAAAAATTCATGAGCATCTTGTTGCTGATAACCCCTATCAAGACACAGGATAGAATAAGACAATTTCAGAATGCATGAAAGAACAATAACTTAAATGGATTAAAAATAAATTAAAATGATAAATAAAAACTTATATTGAATAAATGAATTGCAATACAAACATCACGAACAAATAAATTTTAATGCAATGAATTAAAAATTTGAAAAAATAGGTAAAACTCACCCCCCCTTCCCTAAATTTCAAGTGATTGCTTTGAATTGATTCCTAATAGTTCCTCCCTCCAATAAGACTATGTATTAACTCTGACTAATTTTATATTACAGAGCACTTTAATATGAAATAAAAAATTACTAGATAACAAGTCATAAAAAGTAACAAATTTACAAAGATTAAAACTAAATTCCACACAGTAACAATAGACCTCATAACATAACATATTAATATTCAAAATAATGTAGACTTTAATTAGAATAGTATAATATTAATTCAAAAATTAGTATTAATCAAATGCAGAAATGCAAAAAGCACTGCCAAATTTGATTACATCTCTTCAAAAATTTAATTTTGTTCACTAAACCATAAAATGCAAGATATAATTTAAAAAATATTTTAGCATTAGCATATTTTATATAGTGATACTGAAAACAAATTATTAAAAAAAAACTACCTAAATCGAGGAACAACTTTCCATATGACAGCGAATAAGGATTCAGGTGAAATGGCACTTTTACTACCTTGTCGCAGAGAAATAAGTGTCTTCCGTAATTCTTCAGCTAAAAGCCTGAATACATATAAAAATAAATCATGACAAAGATATTTATAATGTACATGTACAGGGTCGAGTAATTAATGAGTACTTCCAAATTAAAACATGCTATCATATGTTTAACGAACATTTTTAATTATTATTTTCCAAAGCAAGTATAAAAAGAATAACAAATGCAGTATGTAATCTGACAAGTGAATAAGTTTTTCTTTTTGCAGAATCAAGAATTTTTTTATGTTATCTAAATTAATCAAAAAGATTTTCTCAATTCTTTCTAACCCAGATGTAACCGTAATTAAAATAAATAATTGTGCACCAACTAGAACCTGTAAATTCTAAAATAGGGATAAAACTGAAAGAATATTTTTTAATTTTAAATTCGATAAAGCTACAATTTTTATTTATAAGATTAATTTTATTTAGAAAAATAAATTCTTAAGAAAGTAACATTTTTCTTGGAAGATTTTAAACTATATTACCACCAACTTTTCATCCAATTTTTAAAAATTTTGATGAGAAGAAATCTATAAACAAGTATAGTATATTTATCACTTTACATTTGAAGAATTTAGGTGCTATCACATAAAGCATCTGTAGTCATGACTAGGCCCTCATGAATTATATTAGTTTTTAAAAATAGGCCAAATATTACTTATCATATAAATGAAAAAAAAAGAAATTTATTTAAATCATAAATGACAAATATTTATATGCATCACTGTCAGAGAAACATGTATTGTTTATATAAATGAATGAACAATCCTCTCCCTCCCCCTAAGTTTTTTAAACATTCTAAATAGCTTTTACAATTTTTGTTGCAGTTGGAGAAAACTGACATCACTGTGTTGTTATTGCTGCTAATACCATCAGTCTGACAGTGTCAGATCAAGGCTCACAAAATTCATTGCGCCAAAGGGCTAGATGTAAGCCTGATGTTACTTGTAGTTTAGAACACCATACAGGTGACAGTACGATTTGGCTCGGTTGCACCCCAATTTTGACAGAGAACACCCTGCAGGTGATCAGGGGCCTCTCTTCCCCCTCTACCAACCACGTGAGAGAACTTGCAGCTATTTAGGGTACCCCAATGTCACACAGGTATTATTTACTTATAAATATCCATGTCGTCTCTGGGATTAGAACCCACAATCTATGGCACAGCAGTCAGCGTCAATAACTATTATACTGGATGGGTGGTATTTATGGCAGCAAGACATTAAATTATAAAATGATTAATTAAAATAGTTAATTCACTTTAAATGTCTGTCATGGGGACTCTTTTCAGAATTAGGAATTGTTTAGGCATATGGTATATATATAATTTGAATCCAATTACACATTAGTTCCAAGAAATATCCAGGAAAAAACAAGTAGGATGTTACATATTAGTTTACTTCTGCACCTGAATTCACAACTGAAGTTTTGAAATTGTAAGAAACAATATACAAAAGTAATCTTTATTTTGTTTAATGCATGATAAAAATATTTTAATGTGCCATTTTCAATAAAGGAAAACTGAAACTAATAACCTAAAATACTTCAAACAACTTACATTTCAGCACCATTATTATCCTTCTTGATATGATTATTCTTCTTCCCATTTTTATGATTTTTGTACTCTAGTGAAGGGAGTTCTTTGAAATAGCATGAAAATTGTTGGATATTACTGAAATGAGAAAGAAATTTGTAATAAGTGAATCATAAAAAAATACAAGATCTTCACAGTTTATCACTGAGCTTTATTTTGATTATAAGTTGCAAGTTAGAATTATATTTTAAACATTTTCAATCACAGGTTATAAAAATTGTATACAAAACATGAGAATATAATATAAGTACATATAATTTTACATAATGATGAAAATGCATATGTTCTTCTATTGCCCCTACTGTAAATAAAAATACAACTGGAAATTGCTTAATGCGCAAATAGTTAATAAAACTAAATTTATAACTTTCCTCATACTACAAAACCCAAATAAAACAGCTTATGTCTCACACCTGCTACGCTCGGAGCACAAATTATGGTAACTTTTTGGCCATACTAATGCCATTATATATTTCTTTATTCACTATTTTTATTGATTTATTGTAACTGTAAGTTACAATACTATTTATTTAACCCCTTGCGTCTTGCTCGTGTCAAATTCATGAGGTGAAATTTCCCTCTCTATTCCTCGTGCTCGTGATATATCTGGGCAGGAGTGTTGAAAAGTACCTCGCCAAAAAAAGCTTTAAACAATCTATATTTTAAGCCCGAAATATTGTTTATTTCTTAATCTAGACACCAGATGGCAGTACCAGATTATTTGTAATGTGTTTAGCAATAATTATTTAATTTTTTTAACTAGATGTCAGCACAATCAAACATATATACTAGCGATACATTTTTGTAATCTTAGGTCAAGTTCTTAGTTACGCTTTTTGTGAAAACACGCAAGTTATGTTCTCCGATAAAAATTATATATATTTTAATATTGTATGCATTATGGAGTTAGAGTCAGGAAGTAAATTGGATTCTACTTTTAGTACTTTTTTGTCACTGACTACAGTAAAAATATGGGAGCAGCAGACATTATAGACCAATATATTGGAGATTACTTTATTGCTCGAAAATGAGGTAAGAAGTACTATAAGAAAATATTTTTTGATTTGTTAAATCAAACTATTTTGAACTCGTACCTTATTCACAAAAAACAAGGAGGCAAAAAATCATATTTGATAGTCCGTTAATCTTTAGTAGATGAACTTATTGAAAAGTATTCTGTATCAGAAACCACAGCAAAAAGAGGCCATCCAAGCTTGGAGAATAACCCCAGCCATTTGATTGAAAGACATTTTATTAGACAGATACCTCCAACTGATAAGAAGTGGCAACCATCAAGAAATTGCAAAGTTTGTTGCTCCAAAAGAGATGAAAACAAAAGAGATGCAGAAAGGAAACTCGGTACTACTACCCAGACTGTGATGTTGGCCTTTGCATCCCATACTTTGAAATTTATCACACAAGAAAAAATTACTAATGTATATTTATACTATGCAAAAGTGTAAAAATTTTTTCTCCTTTGTTGGAAAACCAACATTCAGTGATTATAACCCTAAATGTTTGCTTTACTTAAAAAATTAATTTTCATATTTCAAGCTAAAAATTAATACAAAAATTAAAAATAAATACATACATTGAACATGTACTTAGTTTTATATAGTTTTCTTGAATAAAAAAAAATAGGCACTTTTAGGATCGTTTTCTTCAAAATTATCCAATCGTTAAAGAAATTAATTTTTATTTTGTTAAAAATAAAGTGAAACAGTAAGTTATTTTTAGTAGAAGTTAATTATCAATATAACTTATGATATTGAAATAATGATTTTTAACATTTAAAATGTGTTTTATCTTTGTTTCTCCACAGGAATTTAATAAGTGTGAAAGGTAAAAATAAAATAAATATTACTCTCAAACAAAATAAAGGAATTTGTAAATAATACATAGTCTGATGTATTTTTTTCTTTTCTTTCATATTTCACTATTTTTATATGAAAGGATAATTAACTGATGGTTATACCACAATTTTAATTGCAATTCAAAAATTGTTTAAAATACCAAAATTATTTAAAGCATAAAGATAATAACACTTAGCAAAGTATTAAATATTATAATTAAAAAGGCAAATCCTTTCCATATATATAAATTTCTTAATAAAAGCAATCACAATATTCAATTCAAAGAAAAACAAAACTATTCACTAAAAACAGTTACATTATTTTCTTGAAATACCATAGACCCATAAAAGAAAAATTTACATAAGAATATCAAAAAATTTAAAAGTGTCACTATTACAAAGTCTATTACCTTAAAGATTGCAACACAGCATTCATGAAACAAGTGTTTCCTAAATTTCTGAGACCAGAAACTCGAGCTTTGCAGAAGCTCTTTTTATTTATACCCTAAAAAATAAATAATAAAATTCAATTCATTAATATGATATAGATATTTTTAAAGTCAGCAATAAAAGATATAGTATTTGCACTTTTCTAACAGTTATCAAGGAAAACAAAATAAGTTGTTACAGAATAGTAAAAAAGTTTCATATAAAGTTTGCTGTTCTAAAAATCAATGAAAAATTCACAAATGAATTAAAAATAAGTCAAGAACTAAATATATACTCCATACTGTGAAATTTTATTACAAAACTTTAATTAAATGAAGAAAATTTAAGTTAAATACTTTTATTCAATGTATAAATTTACTTCACAGATAAAAAAAATATTGATCAGAGAAAAAACCTTAATTGCTCTCAAATCTAAAAGCTTTTGAATCATCCATATGTAGCTTTCTCTTTTTTGGATACTGCAAAGTTAATCATTGACTTACTTTTTTATATCTTTTACATCTTTTATTTTCTTCTCCCTCAACTATTATACCTTGTCTTTTTAAAGGTTTTGGACTTTCTGATCTATAAATAAAAGAAAGGTATAAGACAATGAAAAAGTTTTCTATAGTGTTTGCCTTTAAGACAAACTATATAATCCCAAAAAGTTTTTTAAAAAGTTTTAATCTTATCAAAAAGAAAATACAAGCATATTTTAAGTTTTTATTTTTAAAGGATGTATAAATATCTATAAGCATTAATATAAAATTTTAAGAAATATTAAAATGAAAATCAAAGTTAACAGATATTTGTTAAACTTAATAATAAAAGGGATACCTTATAGGTCTTATTTTGAAAAAAGATTAATAGAAAATTTATTGCTTACAACTCAAAAGTAAAACATCAACAATAAATATAACTCACTCAGTGGATGGTTGAAGTCTTTCACGCAAACAATTCAATTCTTTGGAATCATTAACTACAAAGTCATCACATACATAACTAGAGGAAAAGTAAATAAAACTTTAAAAACACAGATTTAAGACATTTTAATGATTATACACCAGATAATAAGATAAATCTCAGAAAATATCTTATCAAAATACTTAATTTTGGCATGTTATTAAAACCATTTTTTTTTTTTTCCATTTTATTTAAGAAAAAAATTGTAACTGACCATTAAATTAAGTAAAATAGAAATATCATCCAACTAAATATTAAAATAAAGAATACTAATAATAAAAGAAAATAATAAATAAAAAAAACTAATAAAAAAATTGTTGGCACAATACAAAAGGTGCATTACTTTTGAAATTAAATGAAATCTTTAAAGTTATTTCTAAAAGCAATTTTAACTTTTATACCATTTCTAGTTTTCTAAGCTATTATATATAATTCATTCAGCTAAAGAATTAAAATGATACATTCTCTATCAGTGACAGGGGAAAAAATATTTTACATATGCTTAACAATTCTATAAAAAAGAAATATTGCAAAAGTGATAAAAATATTTATTTTTGAGTAACATAAAGAACATTACTTGAATCTTATTTTAGAATAAGAAGAGTTAAAGTTCACTAAATACCAGTAAGCAGCATAAGTATCACAATCCATACAAATCATATGATCAACATTTTCTTCAAAATGTGCTTTAGCATGTCCATTCACATATCTATAAAATCAATAAAAAAAATTCTTTAAATTTTTTTATTAATATGTTAAATGAGATGATAAACATATTGTTACAACTGAATTTACTAAACTAGTCTTTTTATTGAAATTATGGGGAAAATTGGAAATAAAAAATAACATATATATTATGGAGTAAACTATATTATCAGAAAATTTTCATTTTAAAAATTCATGCATTTAAATTAACAAAATTACCTTCCACAATTTACAACTCCACAATGTATGCAAATCCACGGACTTTTGTCTGTTTGGCAAGCTAAAAGAAAATATTAAAAACTTAATTTTAAAGAATTTAATACAATGTACATTAAATCATTTAATTTATATCTTTATAAATTATTAATCATAACTTATTGCCACTACATACAATAATTCCTTTTAAAATACAGCAAAATTTTACTACATTAAGGCACTACAAAATTTATACTTTTATTCCATCATTTACGAAACAGGGCAATTAATTTAAAATGCATGTTATTTCCAAAATATTTTAGTGATAAAATATAGAACCACAAAAGTGTCATTTAAATTTCCCAATTTCTTTCAACTGTGGCAATTTAAAATTTTTGCAAAAATAAAAATTCTAAAGCTTAAGATTTTTAAAACATACAATAATACAAATTCAGATTCTACTGCTTATTCCTCAAGTTTAGCATATTCAAAGTCCATGTAAAAATACATTTTCTCTTGCCTTTGTTTGGATTTGCACAAATTCTAAATTGTTAACTATTTCAAGATTTAATCCTAATTATTAAAATAAATTACTTGAAGTACCTTTAAAAATTACTACCTTTTTTTTTTTTTAGCTTTAAGCTACCACAAAAAACTCTAAGAAATATTTCTACAAAATAGTTTAATTTATTATTTTTCCTGTGACACTAAAGAGCATATGAAGTTATAAATATATAAATCTTAAAAAACCAGCAAAATTTATTTCAAATAAAAACATACATATTCAGTTGTTACCATATACCAAAATTTTTTTTATTTATAGTAAATATCAAATAGAAAGAATAGTTAAGTAAATCAATCATATTCTCAATGAGGATATCTGCAATAGTGTAAACATTAATTGGCTATTTTACTTAAATATGGTTTTTATTTGTTTAAATACAAATGTAGTTCACTTTTGATATTATTTAAAAGAAAATGAATATTAATTACAACCACTTCTCTTATTCACATACTCTGATATGATTTGCCCATTGAAATAAAAATAGGGCTACCATTCATTTAACATTTTAAAGTGCATTATCAGTTAAAGTTTTGGCCTATCATAAAAATAAATGTGCATGCGTGTAAGAGAGAGGATAGTATGAATAAATTTAATACTCACCAAGATTTAGTACAATTATATTGATTTTATCCAGTTGAGGATATCATAAATTTTTAAAAATAAATATTAATAATTAAAAATTTGTGGAATATATAATTTATTAATTTTTTCAGGTTCATTTACACAATATATCATGCAAAAAAATTCAAAGTTATGATTACAGAGAAAGCAATTGATAAATTATACATTATTTCAAACCCCTAGTACTCTGGATCTTTTCAGCCACTTTTTTAAAATCATTTAAATATGTTTTTATTTTGCTATAGAGAAAAATTTTTAACAATCTACTAAAAAATGTTTTAAAAAAAGGGTAATATGCAAGACTTTAACTTATTTACACATCTTAGATATAGATATAAAAATAATAAACAGAGTATACAACATTAAAACTGCTTTTTAAAATAAGTAAACCAGTTAAAAATCCTTTATATATATATTCTATAAGGAGACAAAAGTTTAAAGGCAAAAGAAAATCTAAACTTCTAAAAATATTTATTGTAGTAATAAACAAATATTAATTTCCTTTTTTTAAAAAAAAAAGTTCTCAATCACTAAAATTTTAATGTACATAACTTTAATAGAGAATGTATTCTTTTTCCAATATGCATTTAGTCTATTAAATACTTTAAAAAATAAAGCTTCCAAGAGAGAAAGCATTTTTTGGTACTTGCATATAAAGTCAATCAATTTTGACAAATCAAAAGATGCCATAAGATAATGATAAATGCAGCCAATTGTGGAAAACTGTTATAATGCATGTTCCAACATAATAAAATAATGATTACAGAATTTAGCAAAGTTTTTTGAATCAGTGACATCACTCATTTGACGAAACTAGACAGAAGTATATAATATGCAAAGACCCATTTTTTTAAACTTTAAACATAGAAAAGATATCCATGAATTAAATATCTGTATATTTTACATATTTCTAATTTTAAAAAAAATGAAGTTATTTAAAAGAACAGTTTTTCTGAAAAGAAATAAAACATAGAAGACTATGAACACAACAATAACCAACATTGGTTTTACTTCTTTCCACTCTTTCTTTAAAACTAAAATAAAAATATGCAATTAAAAAATACTACTAACACAAAAAAAAAACATGAAAATTATGTAAAAATGAGTAGAATATCAAATGTTTCATTTTACCTTATTTTAGTTGACCATTTATATTATTATGCTATTTGGTGAAGTATAGAATTTCTAAAAAGTTTCTGCAGTGAATAAGTAATGAATAATTGTGATATTTATTTACATACACAAAACAGAAATATTGCATACTTACATATTATCATAACAATTGCCAATATTCGAGATAACTGGCTAAGTTGGCAACCGCAATTTCGCATAAGTCGTATGAGCTGAATTGGCAATCACGTGCTTTGTTTCATAAAATGTTGCCAATAGGTTGCAATAATACACAAGTACCAAATATTGTGAGATAACAGAAATATTTGGTACTTACGTATTAGCATCACCACAGCCAAATTGATGCTGTGCGAATCCTCTATTTTTCCTATAGTCCCATTTTCCTCTAAAATTGAACTAAATGAATTTTTTTTCAAATAAAACACATAAGAATCTTTTTGTTGTTTTGATATCAGAGCCTGATTTGATGGCACTGATTTTGCTTTGGTGATGCTAATACATAAGTACCAAATATTTCATGAACAAGCAAGAACCATAAAGATTTGTCTTATAAATATCTAGTCTTTATAAATAGTCAGTCATAATTTTTTTAATGTTAAGCAATTGAAAATTTTTTCACTGATAAACATAAAATGTAATACATTTCAATTTTAAAATGACCTTAAATCTTATATTTTCATAAAAAAAAAGTCATAATTTAAAAAATGTATAACTTTTTTTTATACAAAAAAAGTTTGAAAAACAATTTATCAATATTCTTAATTTTTATCTTTAATGTGCATACATATTATTAATACTTAAACAATATTTTCAAACAAAAGATTTCTAAAGTTATCAACTTATGTCAAATCCTAATTTATTTTAGCATTGCATTCATTTCAAATCTAAATGCATTTTGGAACTTTTTTTTAAAATAGTTTGAATTTACATTATGACATAAAATAAATGTAACAAGCAGTTTTTAATTTCAAAAAATTTAAATATTTCAAACATGCAATAATGTAGTTTGAATAAAACAATTATAAATGATCATTCACTTTCAAAAATAAAATCAACCTTTTCTAGTCTACAAACACTATATTTCAAACACATAAAAATATGCACACAAAATTCTCAAACACAAATTTATTTATTGTAATTATAAATCTCTTTTTCAATTCCTACTATTAGCTCCCTCTCTCCCAGTTGAAATTTTGAATTGTTAATAAAATACTTTTTATTCATCCAATCAAGTTAAAATACATTTTTTAAACTTGTAGTGGATGACACTTGATGTTAATACAGTTTTTTCAAATATTAATTCATTAATAACTGGATAATTAGTTAAATTAATAATCAGTTTTAGATGCCAACTTAGATTTGTCTCTATTGTTGTAACAATGTAACTGTTAAAACAATGACAAAAGTTGGCGTTGAAAATTGATTTCTCAGCCAAACTAGGAGTGCATTGTTACAACAATGCAGACAAATCATGCTCTTTTTCAATTCCTACTATTAATTCACTCTCTCCCTATATATATATATATATCTTGTTCAAATTTTCAGTCATTACTAAAATACTTTCTAAGCATCCATTCAAAGTAGGAATTGACTTAAAAATTTTTTTTTTCTTGTTTATAACAAAAACAGTTAAAAATAAGACCATTTTTTGAAACCAGAATTCATTTATTAATATGTTGAATACAATCATGTTGAATTTGTATTTCTCAAGTCTCAAAAATCTTCATTAATATTACATGAATAGAAATTATATTAAAAAGAAAAAAAAACAATGAATAAATATATTTTACGAGTAATAAGAAATTAATGCAAAACGGGCGTAGGATAAAAAAAATATATATATTCGGTTCATACAATTGAATTGGAAAACAAAGAGAAATGTCGATTTTCTATCTATTTTATGACAGAAAAATTTCAGCTTTTGTATATTTTTTTGTGTGTTTTTTACGAGTTTTTAATTATTGATGTATTGCAACAAAAAAAAAAGCGAACATGAAACTTTATTTTAAAAATGCATTTTGATATCGAGAGTGAAAAATCAATTGTTATAGTAAAAATTTCACATCACTAGAATGACATGTTTCAATGCTTGGAGAAAAATCAACAATGTAAAGAATTAGAATGACTCATATAATAACTATGACAATTTAATACAACAAAGCACATGTCATATAAAATGAAAGGGAGACTGATTTTTGTGCTATAACATTCATTTAAGAAAAGTTTTGTTTTCATTAATAATTATTAAATACTCACTAGAACACATCCATTCTAGTGATACATCTTTCTTTACTGTCTTAACGATTTTAATATCACTGTTGAGATGAGGACATTCCATTTCAATCGCTATTTCTTAACAAAGTTCCCATTAAAAATTTTTTGTTTTCTTTTTCAACACGAGAGTCCGAGTACCAGCAACACAACCAGACCACCACAAATAAATCGAGATTTAAACAGACATCTTATAAACAATTCTATTTATCTAAAAATCGCTTTTTGCGATTAGATAGTTTTAGAATTTAACACTTGGGAGCGCTTCAAAACCTAATTTAATTTAAAATTTTAATTTAAATAAAGTGTTTTAATAAAATAGAAGATTAATTTTAACTAACGAACTAATCTTAATTTTTTTAAAGAAATTTTTCTTTTAAAAATAAAAATGTTAATAAATTCTAGGTTTTATAAACAGTTTTAAAAGAAATAGTAAATAAAAGTGAACTAAATTAGTAATTATGAAACAAAAATTTAACTTCTCTGTTGTTATTTTTATCGAAAATATTTTCGTGTTAATAACTACAACTGTGCATTGTGTTACTGAGTTTATGGTTTTCTTTTTACGATTGATCTTACAGGTGATGTGATTTGATACGAGATACGCCTATGCATAAATTTATTTTAATAGATTTTTTTAAAGTATAAATTAAAATTCTTAAAAAAAATTCTTTGTTCAATAACAATATGCGAGAACTTTTTGTTACTCTTCTCACATTATTTAGTATGCCGAAATATGCATTAAAATATTTTGAATAAGTTAATCATGACATCCAATTGGTTAAAGGATCTAAATTTAAAGCCTAGGTCAAATTCAGTGAAGACTTTCAAATCTTATGTTGATTTAAATTCCGAAGAAGGAGGTGAAAAATCAGCTTCAAATGATTCTTTTGAATCTAAATTTAAAGATGAGGTATTTCGTATTATATTCCTTAAATATTTATTTTAGAATAAAATGATTAAGAAAATGTGGTAGTGTTTTGAAAATTTGTGTTTATGTAAAGTTGCATGATGATATATTATGTGGTATTTCTAGCAATAAAAGCAAATTAAAGTTACAGTCAAAAGAATGTAATTTTTTCATGTTTTTTTATTTTTTTTATTTAGAACTTGTGATAAATGCTTGTTTTAAATTACTGAGTAGCGTACAAATATTTTGATGCTTTCTAATTACCTTGATAATTTCATTTCGCTCCTAATATTCATAGTTTTTTAGCACATCTCATTAGTTTCATCATAAAATCTTTTAACTATCATGTGTAGTGTCAGTTAATAGATTCAGTATATTTTAATGAAAGAATATACTGTCAAAGGGAAGTTTATTGTGCCCCTTGGCAATGATGGTATTTTTTTTTGGCAACCGCTAACAACCAATTAATTATTAATATACTTGTTTGCAGATAAAATAAAAAATTCCAAACAAAATAATTGGGTACTTGCATATTATCGCAACAATCGCCAACTCTGTTAACTCTTCAAGTTGGCAACTCCAATTTCTTATGTGTTTTATGTGCTGAATTGGCAGGTGCTTTGTTTCATACAATGCAGGGTTGCCAATAGGTTGCGATAATACTAAAGTACCAATAATTGCAATGTGAAATTCAAATTTAAAAATTTAGGGAAGAAAATTATTGGAATTAAGTAAATTATTCTGACACTTAGAAAAGAGAACTGTACCATTTGTAAAAAACAAAGATTTACTTTCAGTTAGAATTTTAATTCATCTGAGGAAAAACAAGCATTTTTAAAATAACAGAGAAAGGTGCAAAACCATTCATTACATTGCTGTTTTGTGCATGAATCCTTTTTTGTATGAAACCAGAAATTTAGAATTGAATAGGAATGAAGCAAGTGAGTTTATTTGTACTCAAGGTGCTTCTACTCTCAGACAGTAATTTCAAAAGAAATAAAATCACAGTTGGCATTTTGAATCTACATATTCATTCTCATTAAAATCCAAATTATACCTGATTTACTTCTTCAACTATTATTTCTCACAGATCTCTTAAAATAACGTGTATTCATTCCTGTCTTGTGGTATTTCTAAATAAATTTAACTGTCACATTCTTCTCAATCAATTGTATGTTGTTTTTGCAATCATTCATTTTAAAAAAGGAACATAAATTATACATCTTAGTTGTGCAGTTCATGAAAAACAAAGGCTAACTCCAAAAAGTAAAAGATATAAATTGTCAATGAATATCAAAGCCAAAATCTTAATAAAGTTTTTCAACAAAAACCTGTGAAATGTTTCTCTCCATACCTTTTAAAAAAAAACATCTGCCAATTTTAATAGCAGTCAAGAACAGAAAATGTTATCTTTTTGGAATAAGTCCGCATTTCATTGTATCTGGATTACCAGAGTATACAGCTTGCCAAGATAAAATTGTTAGGTACTTACATATTATCAGAACCTATTGGCAACATTATATGAAATGAAGCACATGATTGCTAATTCAGTACATATGACGCATGCGAAATTGTGGTTGCCAACATGGCGAGTTATCTTGAAGGTTGACGATTGTTGTGATAATACTTAAGTACCATGCCTTCTTTAGTTTTCATGATGAAATAACAATTGGTACTTAAGTATTATCACAACAATCATCAACTCTATTAATAACTCCCCAGTTTTGCAACCCGATTTCCTATGTGCTGTATGCACAGAATTGGCAACCAGGTGCTTCGTTTTGTATAATGTTGCTAATAGGTTGTGGTGATATATAAGTACCAAAAGCATCACCAAATTTAAGGGGAACACTAATCTGCAGTGGCGCACACAAGGGGGGTGACCTAAGGGGTCCGGACACCCCCAAAGTCTTGAGTTTTTTTCTATTGATGATAATCCTGTATATATAATGTAAAATATAATTAAGTACTTGTTTTTTACAATTTATTTTATTAATTAATGCTAATTATTAATTTAACAATTTATTTTTTACTGTTTTTTGTTAACAAAATCAGAAGAATCAATTGGTATTGTTTTGAGGTATGATACAATTTCGGAGACTTTCGACCACCCCCTAGAAAAATTTTTGTGTGCACTACTGCTAATGTTTAGTAAGATGGAGAAAAACAGTAGCCATTGTTGTGGCCACGTCAAGTCTCTGACTTTTCAACAGGGCCGGAATGTCTTCACATAATGTCCTAGGTGCGAGGCTGATCAGGCCTCTCCCAGTCATATTCTGAATTGTTTGAGTTTTTCATATGACAAGGTTTTAGGAAATCCCATCTTATTTCTGGATTTTTTGGAGATTTTTGGTTTTATGGAGATGGTGTAGCTGAGCCACACCATCTGGGATAAGAAACAACAAGATGGAGAAAACATGCCAAATTCTTTTCTGTTTTTGTGTTCATAATGAATGTATCTTACGGGATAATGTCTATGTCTGTGTGTATCAGCGACACCCCAGAGGTACATTTCCTAACCCTTGTTCAATGTAATAGTAAAGTATCAAGATCAAGATATACAATGCATGTTACATTGTCTTCCATTGAATACAATATAACATGCATAGGATTTTATGCATTGCATGTGAAAAGTTATAACAAATGTTTTTTTTTTGCCTCTCGTTTTAAGCATAAGAAGTTGTATGTTAAAGAAAATTTAATATTGCAACATTGCATCTGTTTCAAAATTTTCATTCAGGCTACCTCAGCTAGAAAATGGCAATATTTCTATATATTTTGTCAGGATTCTTTTGTATATGTTACCGGCAAAGTATGAAATGCCTGCATTCTATACAATTCCAGACATTTTTAGGCAAAGTATGAAATATGAGATTTTTTATATACTTTGCCTAGGGCATTGTATGGAATGCCGAGGCATTCTATAGAATGCCTAAAGCTATTTCGGCAAAGTCTGAAAAAAGGCCATGTTGAATTTATTATATCAATGACTTACATTCCTAAAAGTACAAATGTTATTCTGACAAAATGATGAGACTGCCATTGAAAAAATTATTATTAAATTGTGATTTCGCGTGTACTTGTTTTAAAAGTCCCTCAGAAGTTCCAAGTTGATAGAAACCATCCTATTTCTCACTCATTACAAGTGCTAATACATTGGGATTCTTAAAAAAAATCAAAGTTTTATACTACAATACCTTTTTTTTAAGTAATTTTCTGTTTTTTCTGACAAGTTTCACGAAGGTGAATGTATCAATATCCTAGCGAGTAACATTTTTGTATTTGGTTGAAAGTTCTTTCAGAATTCTATCACATCCCCAGAATCCGGAATTTAATTTTACTCTTGGCAAATTAAATTCCTAGAACAAGTTCACATTGTCAAACTGGGTGTCAAAATTACCGGCGGCAATTGGTATCCCTACATGGTGCCGCACTAAAAGAGATACCAGCGCCTGGGGAATGTACTAGGTCTGAAAATGGTAAAAATACTAATCTGCAGCCCCATTGGAGGAAAACAAGAATCCGTGACATAATACTGTATAGCAGTTCTAACCCAACAGTTTTCTCTTCCGGACCGGTCAACGTTTGATAATTTTACAGCGGCCGCTGAGGGTGGGACGTTGATTATTTATATTTTAAATTGTTTTGATTTTATAATTTAATTGTATTTAAACATGCCTTCAGAGTAAAATTCAGTGGTACCAAAAATAATTATAAAATGATTCTACATAAAATATAAAGTGATTTCCATGGAAAGTCGAACAAACATGAGAAAAATACACCCTGATAAATATAATGGCAATAATTTAATGCTCCTTGCGTGGCTTGATACCCTTTGATCCACGGACCAAGGGTTGGGGACCACTGTTTTATGGTACTGACGCCTTCTTTAACAGTTTAAATGAGTTATTTTCCGCAAACATCACATCATAGCTATTCAGCAAACAATAGTCCCTGGCTTCCTTCTTAGTAGTCATTTTAGCATTTTTCATATTAGTTATTAACTTCTGGTAACTAATTTCACTTAAGAAAAAACCTTTTTTTTTAAGCATCAACTCGAATTTTGGGTAACTAGACATTGAATAGTTGTTTCATGCCTATAGACAATGGGGCGGCAACCTTTTAGCTGTTGCGTGTCAAACCAATCTACCAATTTGATTCAGCGAACCACACAGTAGAGTATTTTTGAAACAATTAAAAAATTGACAAATTTGTAGAGTAGTGCAAAGTGCCACTGAGAATTGTACTACGTGCCACATGTGGCACGTGTGACATAGATTGCCGACCCCTGCTATCTATGGCTCCTTTACCAACACTATAGTTTACTCCTCCATTTTCAGGTAACACAGGATAAAATCAATTTTTTGTTGAACAAGTTTAAGTAAAATTGAGTATTTTGACATTTCCGAACAAACAGCAATGTACAACTAACAGGTTCTGAGCCTGAGACACGCTTTAAAAGTTTTGTCTCTTGTCAATTGACAATATTCGAAATGAATCTGAGATGTATTTCCTAGACAATGTGTGAAATAGGAACCATTTCATACATTGCCGGCTAGATTTAGGCATTGTATAGAATGCCGGATTTCATACTTTGCCGGTAACATATATATTGCTAGCAAAACTTATAATATTTTGAAAATCATTTTATTTTCCTTATAACCTATTTTATATAACTTTAAACTGGGTTTATATTACTTTCATTGCTTTTAAAAGTAGTAAAGAGTAGTTATACAATATACTATGATATGTATGCTTGATAGAGATATTAATTTTCTTTGACAAAGTTATACTTGGTGTCAAAATGCCATTCTCATTTGTATACAAAAATTAACTTCACATTGATGTTTTTCTTAAATTTAATTTCTTCCATTGATAAAGTAATAAAAAAAAGATAGCTATATCTTTTGCTTTATAGTTATTCTTTCAATAGATCATGTCACATACCATCTTTTTTTAAAACATAATACATAGGCATAAAATAGATTTCTAGATATAATAGTATAAAACTGCAATTAACAATAAAAACAAAATAAAATCCGAAGAACTATAAAATAATTGAAGTATATTGTTAATTTGTAACTAATTTTATCTAAATTCAGTTTGCTTTAAAATTGATATCTGAAACATAAAATCCAATATAAGTTTTTCAAATAATATAGTATTTTTTAAGAAAGTGTTTTTATTTATCAATTTAAATTTTAGCTCACAAATACTTTTTAGAGTAAATAAAAATTCATTATTTAGCAAATCACTTATTTTTTTCCTAAAATATTTTTTAATCTAAATTTTGAAATAATATTTTTATCTGAATGTAGTTAAAAATCATACTGAGGATCAAACTTTGAAAAACATATTTTAATTTGCTGAGCAGTCAATAACTTAGTAAAAACCTGTTTATATTTTCTAATTTCATTAAATGTAATTTAAAATATTGTTTTCAAAAGATTCATATTGCTTATGCCAGCAGTCAAATTCATCTTTAAATTGTTCTTACCAAAAACCCAATCTTTTAGTAACATTATTTTCACATAAGTTATAATAACTCTGAGCAAACCAGAAATCTTGCTCAGAGACTTCTGGAAATTGTTTACTAGTACTTATCATGCACCAAACATAATTGTCATGATACAGTTTTAGTACACCTGGGAAAGAAAATGTTCAATTCTTATAATTATTTTGATATTAGCATCACCTCATAAAAATTTCCATCATGTGAATCAAGCCATGATGTAAAAAAAAAAAAAAAATTCTTACATGTTTTATTTGAAAAAAACAAACAGATTTTGGTGGAAAATGGCTGAATTCATATGGTGCAAATTTGATCATGGCGATGTTAATACATAAGTACCATTATTTTTCACTATTAATTTGATTTTCAAAAGTCTGAATTATGTTTACAAACAAAGGAATTTGAAAGAAGGAATGTTTACACATATATTTTTTGTTTTAATAAAGGAAGTATTGAAATTTTTTACTATTTGTATAAAATTTATTTATCATTGCATTCATTAATATACCGTAATTTCGCACGTATAGTCCGCACCATCGTATAGTCCGCAGACACGATTTTATATTAAAAAAATTTCAAAAATCGTCAGATAGTCCGCACCACCGGATAGTCCGCGGACTATACGTCCGAAATTACGTTATTTTAATACGGCAATATTAATGTATTTTAGAAACAAAGAACTAAGTATAAATAGAAAAAAAGTACTTCCTTACTAATATACCTTCAGAAATAAAACGCTAAATACAAATAAAAAACAGTGCTTACTAATTAATCATATATTAATTAATCACACATTCTACTACATTAACGAAAACCTTCAAAGTCCGATTCATCGGTATCAGAATTAAACAGTTCTAATATATTTTCGGGAAGAATGTCCGAAAGATCATTTTCAACATCACTATCTTCACTGTCAGTGATTTCCTCGCTTTCACTAACAATCCCGGCTTTTATAAATCCCGATCGGATGGTGGACACTTTCCCAGGATTTATCGACACATTCGGCAACTTCAGTGTATGAAGCGCATCTCATATTTCCTCCTTTTGTACAAGTATGTAAACCTTCCGACATCCAGTTCTCCCAGCAAGCACGTTCGTGGGACTTGAAACTTCTGTTCACGCTAATATCCAGAGATTGCAGGATTTTTATTAAACCTCCTGGAATAACGCTAAGTTCAGCACCGTTGTTTTTTTTTTTTAGTTTCCGCCTTTACACTGTCTTTTATGTGTGCCCTCATGGAATCCATAATTAGTACTCCTTTGGAATTGAAAAAAGGCACCTTCTCTCTTCTTCCAAACTTCTTGAAACCAATCGAGCATAATGTCCTCGTTGCACCAACCCTTTTCATTGCACCGTATTACGACGCTTCGAGGAAAATTTTCCTTGGGAATTGTTTTTCTCTTAAAGATTAAGAGCGGCTTCAACTTTGTGCCGTCAGCACAGCAGGCGAGCATCACTGTGAAATGGGTCTTTTCTTGACCAGTTGTTGTTATTGATAATACTCATTCATTCTGCACTATGCTCTATGGTTTACTATCGATACATGCGAATGTTTTCTCGGAATCTCACGCTTTTTTTTATATTTGATCATCGGCAGTTCACGACAGTGTGTTTTTTAAATTTCGACGATTTTAACCGTGAACAACCAGCGTATTATCCGCACTGGTGGATAGTCCGCAGCTTCAAAAATTCGCATTTTAAACACAGATAGTCCGCGGACTATACGCGCGAAATTACGGTATTAACAAAATTCTCTCTCATCTATACAAATAAATAAAATTGAAGTGTCTGTTTGTAATTTCAAATTAGCAGCTTTTTACTAAATGCATTTAAAGGTATATACGGTACTTATATCAAAAAATCAATTTTTAAAATTTTTGTCTGTCTGTCTGTTTGTTCTGGCTAATCTCAAGAACTTCTGGTCTGATTTTAAAAATTATTTCACCAATGGAAAGCTACCTTATCAGCGAGTAACACAAGATATTTTTTATCTCCTTATTCCTACGGGAACGGGACCTATGCGGGTAAAACGTTGACATTGCTTACTCCCTGCCAAGTTGGCAAGTTATGCATATGGTCAATAATGGAAATTTTAATAAAAATTTTCTCACATTTGTAACAAATAACTGAAACATAGTGTAATTTAGCATCTTTACAAAAAGCAATTTTTTAAATGGTTTTTTATTAAACGTCTAATGTGTATTACGTTACGTTTGTTAAATGTCAAACTCAAACTTTGAGAAATATCGCCAAGTTGGCTAAGAAGTTCTCTACTCCGACAATCCCAGATATTTTAATGCAAATTTTCTCCCACTTTTTAAAGAGGGAAACGAAATAAAGTTTCAGCGAATTGCGCGCGTGTGATATTGAAAATTCTATGGTAATATTAATTGACAGTTTCATAAAAAGTTTTGATTACTTTAGTAGTTTTGATTAGTTTAAATAGTTTTGAAAGTATTTATTACTTTGAATTTTTGGAATAAGTACAAAGACTACATGGTGGAAGATATTTTACCAAAGCAGATTTTTTTATACCAAATATGCCTTTCATTGAACACATCTACAACGAAACGCAATAAAGGTTTTCAGAATGGTTGGTAAGAAGTTACATGATTTTGGAATGATTAGTCCTAGAGGTGTCGAAGGAAATAGCTTTGTTAATGAAATTGCTTGAGAATTAAACTACGATTTTATAGCATTGCAACATCAAGTAACAGAATTTATCCCTTAAAAGTCTTCTTCTGGTATAGCTGCGATTTTACTGACCAACGGTCGTACTGCACATTCCGTTTTAAAATTATCGCTTAATCTTGCATTTGAAGATTCACTCATCTGAAATTTCAGAAAAAATAGCTCTCAAGGCAGGATGCTTCCACAATGTAAGCTTTTAGTGTGGGATGAAAGTACGATGTCTCACAAGAAAGCTATAGAAGCTTTTAATCGAACTCTTCAGGATTTACGATATAGTACAGATATTATAGGAGGAATGGTAGCTTTTCATTATATATTGGCTGGTGAATTCAAGCTTATGGGCAAAAGTTGAACAATTCAGTCTGAAAACGAATATGAGAGTGCATCGTCATAATGACGTAGATTCGGAACATTATGCACAGACGCAATTGAAAATCGGTTATGGATGTTTGGACACAAATGCTGGAAATTATATTTTACTTCCAGAGAATTTTGTAATGTAGAAGAAAATGATGTAAATCTTATTGCTCAAATTTACCCGGGCTTTCAACAAAATTTAAATTGGGATCAGTGGTTGCGAGTAAGATCAATATTGGTGCCTAACAATGACATTGTCCATAAAATCAACATTGAAAATTTAAATGACATGCAGGGGACAAGGGAGGGATGAAGAAATATTGATCAATTAATACAATCATGGATAAAGAAAAAAGTACTTGATATCTCAGAGTTCTTAAATTCACTTGAACATTCGGGTGTACCCTCACATAAACTTCAATTAAAACTAGATGTACCAGTTATGCAAAATTTCGATGCTCCTCGACTATGTAAAGGAACGAGGCTTTAGATCACAAAACTGATGCAGAATATACTTGGTGCCAATATTTTGACATATGTCATGAAAAGGGATAATGTTATCATACCTCGAATTCCAAGTATCCCCATTGACCTACCATTTCAATTCAAACGAGTTCAATTTCCTGTTTTACTGTTGCTATTAACAAAGCTAACATTTCAGGTAGCAGGGGTGCTTTTGGAAAAGCAATGTTTTTCCCATGGCCAACAATATGTAGCCTGATCGGTGTGCTCAATGCCCAAATCTTCACATATTTGCAACTGACGGAAGAATATATAATATGGTATACAGTAGCATCTCTTAGAATAATATTCTGTTTTGAGCACTTTTAAAGAGGAATTATATATTAAACGTAGATACTTTCGATTTTCAAAGATATTAATAGCTTAAGCTATTGAATTTTTGTTGTTAATTATTATTATAAATTGCGTTTTCAGTTTTTTTAAACTAAGCTCAATTTTAGAATTCTTAAATTTTATTGGTTCCAGTCAAGCAATAAAAAAATTACCATATTATATTATTGACTTTCTAATGATAATAATTACTACTTTGACAGTTATTTAAAGACATCAACACGAGCGGAGCCACGGGTAAAAGCTAGTTTTATATAAAGCAGAATTGAAATTTTTAAAGATAGCTGTATTTGTAAAGCATTTTACTTTCAAAGAAAATAATAAAGAAGGAATTGGAAAATTTATATAATTTATCTGTTGGTGGTATGTGTGTGTGTGTTATAAGCTCTTTAGATTGCTTAATAGAATGAAAATATAGTGATTTAAGTATATTTTTGTTAATAGGGGAGAGAAAAAGTTAATCTTAAAAGTAAACTCCATCCTTTTTATTCTTTCCCTTTGAACCTTTTTATGTATTTTGATTATAAAAAGATCATAAAAATGTTTTATATCAAAGTATGTTGTGTGCTTAATTGGAAATATATTTATATATTAACAAATGAACATAAATTTTTAAAATATGGTTTTATGTTATCTTTGGAATTTTATCTGTATAGAAGAAGTAAGAATTCACTTTATATTTATAAATTAAGTAAAAACTCAATATTCTAATGGAAGAAATCTATGTTATAATATAAAAATTATTCAGCTGTGTAAGATTGCTATACCAAAAAGATTTGCCAATTTGTTTTAATTTTATTTTTTATTCTTTTTCCAGGAAGATATTTATGCTAAAAAAGCACCATATCCTGAACCAAGCCTTCTACCAGGAGAAGTTGTAATATCTCAGGCTGAAAATATCTTAAAGTTCAACACACTAAGTGAATTAAATAAGGGAATATCAGGTTTACTAATATGTACAAATTTTAAATTAAGCTTTTTGACAGCTGAAAATTTTCCTTCAAATTTGGTTAGTATTTTATGCTTTTTAAATTACTATTGAAAAAAAATGTTGAAATTCTGTAAAAAATCTTTTCAGAAATTATTTCCTTTTCATTTTTATAGCATCAAAAAAATGCCTTACTTGGAGAAAATGATATTTGTCTAATCAATATTGATTCTGTTTATCATGGTGAGGTTCATAATTTATCTTTTAAAATAAGTATTTTAATTTCTTGTCAGTGATAGAATTTCTCTCAATTTTTTTTCTATAGTATCTCATTGTATTTGTACCCATATTAAGTGTCTTTTTTTTTCCTTTTAAAATTTTTAGTGAATAACGGAAAGCGAAAAAAACTTTCTGTTTCTTGCACAAGTGCAAATATTGAAATAATAGAAGTCCATTGTAAGGTGAGTTTCTTGAACCTATAGTGGTGCTTTAAAAAGTACCCTGTAAGTAAATTGCATGATTTTTTTTATTAGCATTTTATTTTATATTAAACATGTGCATTGTAATGTTGGGTTACAAAATTTCTTATTACAAGTGCCACAGGTATAAAACATCCCTAAAAATATGTAATGAAGATTTTGAATGAAAAAAAAAATACTAATCTATTTCTATTTTATTCAATAATTATGGTCAAAATTGAAATCAATATATATTTTTTTTATTTAGAAACTAAGATTGTTTTTATACTAAGTACTTTTTTAATATATAAAGATTTTGAAAAAAATTAACAATGACTGGAGAGAAGAAATTTTCTTTTCATTAACAGGAACTTTAAAACAATTATTTTGCTGTTAGAAATATAAAGCTGTAGATTAATTTTTCTTGTTTTTAATTTATTAATTGATAAAGAAATTTAGAAAATGTTAGCTTGCATTATTTTGTACTGCAAATCAAATTTTATTAATTTTTTAATAGTTTGTTTTTGAAAAGTATATTTTGCATATTACCAACTATTACTCCTTGCTCTTAAAATGTACACTTTTCAGCCTTTCATTTTTTTTTTACACTTTTACACCTAGATCATTTTTATGCATTTTTGCAAAACTTCCTTCATTTGCCGATGATATTCTCCCCTACAGCTCTTGTTTATCGTTTAATATTCACAACAACTGGAAAATAAGTAGGTGAAAACCGCAGAACTCACTGCCATTAATTTTTTTTCTTTTTGAATTCATGAAGTTTTTTCCCAACTTATATTTTGTTTTCATTAGGTATTAGTTCCTACCTATTGATTCATAGGTGCAGTTTCATTAAGCAAAGCATTTGTATATATTTTATTTTTCTTCTACAGCAACTTTCTAATACTCAACTCCTTTTCTACTCCAGTTATAAAAACTTTATTCTTTGCTCTTCAAAATAAATGAATGATTTGCTTTCTTTGACTTTAAGCTAGCCACATTGTTGAACAAAGGAAAAATTTATTTTAAAACATAAAAAATGTTATGAAATGATATTTTAAAGATTTTTTCATTACAACATCTCAAAAGGGAAAATATTCATTTTGTGACATGTGTTGAGATAGGAATTAGTCATGGTGGTCGATATGATATTGCCCATCATATGAAAACTCCAAAGTATATCACAAATGAGAAATAAAGCATTAGTTTCTCAAAACTGGATCATTTTTTTCTTCTTCAAAAACAATGTTCAGTCAAGTGTAACAAGGGTTGAAGTATTGTTTATAAACTAACAAGTAAAATATGATGTTTCTCTAATTGCAGCTGATTATGCCAGTCCTCTTTTGAGAAAATATTTCTGAAATCTGATATTGTTGTGTAATACAAATGTGGAAAGTCTAAAACATCTGTTGTGATTTGTGAACTAGCTTTTAGTTGGATATATATATATATATCTTTCATTTTATGTTACTATATATATATATATATATGATTAAATGCAGGAAACAAGGTCTTTTTACAGCAGCATCTGATGGTGATAATGATAAACTACTAATTAAATCCTATTCTAGTCACTTAGTTTGATCCTACAAAATGTCTAATTCAAAGGAGCCTTTTTGAAATCCTAATTAATATTTATTTTCATTTATGACAGATAATACTATAAGAGGGAAATAAAGTTTTTACCTGTTTAAGAAGGGGAAAAAATAACTTAATTATAGATTGCTCATGTCATTTAATACTTATGGCATCAGAAAGGGATGCTGCTTCTTTACCTTTTAAAATTGATGATATGCTCAAAGATATATTCTACTATGTATAAAAGCTTTCAAAGTTTACATTGTATAAAAGCCACAAAATTTTTTAAAGCATTTATGTATGTTATTGTAGTCTTGATGTTGACTTCTAACTTGGTCATTAACTTTTGAATGTATAATAATTTTTTATGAATATAATCTACAAGTTGTGTTGTTTCACTGTATTTTTAATAATATAATCTTTATTCTAAAGTGATTCTTATGTAACTATGTATAATACCTTTAAATTTATCTTAATGTATGAGTTTTTATAAATCAAGTCAATTCGAAAAAGTTTTTCCCTAAGTAATTTTCTTAGAAAAAAATCTTTATTGTGAAATTTTATTTGCATTATTTTAAAATTATTTGAATATTATGCACTGTTTTATAGAATTCAAAATGTTTATGTTATTTTAAGAATTTGTTGAAATGTCACTTGCATATGTCGTTTTAAAAGTTTCCTTAAAATGTCCATCATAAATATTTTATGTTTCATGATTTTCAAAAATTTGCATGTATGTCTGTGAATAAAGATAAACCTGTTCACTTTTGTTTTACTATTATAGTACAGGTAAACCTCCTATAGAACAAGGTTGATGCATTCCATGGTAATATCTTGTTGTTGGAAATCATGTATTAGGAGACAGTTTAATTCAAATACTGGTGTTTTAATCCAGAAAAGATAAAAACTACCTTTTTATGTTGTAAGATTTTGATCATTTTTGAAAATATGTAACTATATGCACGTAAAAAAAATTTCATAAAAAAATAAACAACATATAAAAAAAAAACTAAAAAGATGATTTCAAGTTTAATAATCAAAATTTGAGTGCAATATTACTCAAGTAAGTACATGCTAATACTGATCACAAGAAAAACATAACTTGATATTGAATATTAAATCATTGAATAAAACTACAAATACATATTTATATAAATGTGTATACATACCTTATAAACCTAGGGCATTATAGGAAAATTTCTTTGCTTCATAAACTTCCCAATTTATTGTTGGTGGTTTTCCTGTAATTTTAATTTTAAATTATCTTTGAAACTTTATTGTAAGTGTATCTATCCCAAATATATTCAATATTTATAGATTCAAATAGTGATAGACACATCTTGGATTCTAACTTAAATTTTTAATCTAATTCACTTTGGATTACTCTTAAAATTATTTCTGTTTGTTATATATCTGCATGTAAACTTTTGGACAATTTCCAAAATACTTATTAGTTTCAAAAAATGAAAGTTATGCATTAAGGCAGTCTTTGGCTAATGTTAAAGAATAGGACCCAAATTCGAAATATTTTTTCATACATAAAAGTACTTAAACATTATATTATATTATGGCTTCGCTTTCCTGTAGAGAATCACTTATTTTATCATGTTACTCATTTTTATCTTAGTTGACACATTTTTTCTTTTATAAAATGTTTCACACTGTTTCTCCTATATCGTAATGTTAAATGAGCTATCCCTTTATATTTTAAAAAGAAAAACTAATTATTTATGAAATATTTTGAAGTTGTAAAAACACTATTATAAACAAACACATGAGTTTCAATGTCACAAATTTTTATAGAAGTTGAGGCATTATTATTTTTTTTTTGTCCGAAAATGTGCTCCACGTTAAGTTCACGCTCTCATACATGTGGTGAAAACAGCCTTAAACAACCCCTTGGTCAATTTTTTTCTTTTGAATTTCTGACCCTGTAAAGGAATTTTTTTTATATTTGAAAATTAGTATATGTTCTATCGTAAATTTGAAAATGCAAAATATTTTTGTCAGTTACAGGCTTTTACTTCACCTACCAATGGTGGTCAAATATAGTTAGGAAAGATCTTTTATTGCAAGTGACCTTCTAAAGTAACAATATTCTGATTATTACTTCTTAGACATTGTATTGGTTGAGTTAAAAAAAAGTATATACTTAAAATAAAAAATATTGTATTATTTAAAAAAAAAATAGTCTGAGAATTCATAAGAGTAAAAAGTTTTCAGCTTCATTGTTTATTGTTCTAGTCATTATCAATTAGACTAATGTTATTTTCTTGTACTATAAAATTCATTTTAGTGATTCTCTTATTTTTCTTTCATTTTCTTTTAAGGTAATTGTGCTTTTTCAAACTAACATACAGTGGTACCTCGACATACGAGTTTAATTCGTTCCGCAACCTTGCTCGTATCTTGAATTACTCGCATCTCGAAGCAAATTTCCCCATACAAAACAATTGAACTACCATTAATCCGTTCCAATCCCCAAAATGTTACCCCAGTTATTTTTGTTACATGGTTTTGAATAATAAAAACGTATTTATAAATGACAAATATTTATTGTACAAAAAACAAAAAAGAGAATGTAAAGAAATAAATTAGATATCCTCACTGGTCTTTGCCTTTTTCGCTACATTTTTCTCGCTTTCACCTGTAGGCCGTTTAGAAAAAAACATGTCCAAGGAGGTTTGTTTCTTCCTCCCTCTCAGAATGTTCCGGAAATGAGTTAGGCAAGTGTCATTAAAAGGATCAGATGCACGACCTGTTGCAACTTTTTCTGGATGTTTCTTTTCCACGAACTGTGAAACTCTCTCCCACATTCCTAAGATCTCCTTTATCTCACTTGTAGAAATAACCTCCTCCTCTGACTCCTCGAAACCAATTTCTTGCATAACCTCCGTATGCTGCTGTAACTCTTGTATCTCCTCAATCGTCAGTTCCTGGGTGTGCTCCTCGACGAGCTCGTTCACGTCTCTCTCTTCCACCTCTAGACCCATGGATTTCCCATTACTACAACTGTAAATGTAAACACAACACAAAACATGAACACAACTACACAACTTATCACAGTGGAAGCACGCTGCTAACTGATTCACTGACCGTGATGGGCGCGACCGTGTGCTACTACCGGCCGACCTGCTAAACCGAACTCGTATCTCAAATTTCGCTCGTAACTCAAAGCAAAAAATCACTCGCTCGCCAGCTCATATCTCGAAAAAATCGTATGTTGGGGCACTCGTATGTCGAGGTACCACTGTACTTTACATTTCATATAGCTTACAGTTATCCTGAGAATTTTACCAGTGTAAAAAGTTTTCAAATCCTTTTAAATATTTGTTTGCATTATTTTTTTAATAAATAAAGGGAAAATGTTTTATTTGTGTTATTTCAAAATTATATAATTTATTTTAAAATGTTTGCTAACTGAAATATGTATATTTTCATTCTTTTTACAGGATTTTCGTATATATACTTTTAGCTTCAAATTTTCTCCTCAACACCAAAGATCTGTAAGTATTAAAATGTTATTTTTACTTGTATTCACTATTTTCATTCTATTTCATTGTTTTTATTTGATTTATTCTTTTAAATGCATATTATAATGCAAATGTTATATTTTTCATGTTATATTGGAAAGAAGTGTCATTTAAATATGTTTACATCTCTTCTTCATTGAGACACTTCTTTACTCTATCTCTTTCTTTGAGTGTGTCTGTGGATACATATATATAATTTTTTCCTCTGCAAAAATGTCTCATTATGCTAAGATGACAGATTTTCTTTCTCATTTCACTGAATGATATATTTTGTTTCATTTAATTTCGAAATGAGTTTGATATAAACTGATTGATTCAAAAGCATGAAAATTGTGTGTGGGGTTACAAGTTATGACATGAACGTTTAATTTCACTGAATTCTGAAGGCTGTACATTGAATCTTACTAGATTTAAAAGTCCTTATGTAGGAGGCAAGATTTAATGGTGTACAACTTCATGTGTTTTTATTTCATTAGATGTGATTCCCAGTGCTGAGTGTAAGGTGTCAAGAGCAGGATGCTTTTGTTCTTTTTTCCTTGATAAAATGTAAGCATTACATTGCCTTGCTTAACGATCTTACTAAAATAGAGCTCCCCTATTGTTTTCTTGAAAGAACTGGGTATTTTTCTCTTTGAACAATTTATTATTCCAATGCGACTTATTCCTGTTCTCATTCGTTTTATCTAATGTGTTAACTCTTTTCCTTGTAGGTGATAAATACTATTATTCATCATGCCTTTGTACCTAGAATTAATCTCGTATTTGCTTTTGATTACAAGCAGCCTTCTCCATGTAAGTTAATTCCTTTACAATTATATTCCAATGGGGTTGTATTTTTATTTATATCCGAATGCATCATTTTCTAAATATTGCAGTAAAATCTGTATTGCACTACTGCTAAAAATTAGCAAATTTTCTTGTAAATTATACTGTATATGTGAAGAATAATGCTGCCTTAAACTACGATGTGAAAATTAATGGAGCTATACTGTTTAATGCTATTGGATACATGTGCCTGAAAAGGAGTTTTTAGTTTTTTCAAGTAAAAAGTGCATTGTGAAATTTCCAGGTAACCATTTTTTTAACACCCTTTTATAAGTTTCATTTGTATGTGACGGAATCTTCGAACTCAATTTTTACCCACTTTAAAAGGTCAGATTAATTTGAAATTTTGCTCACTTGTCCAGGACCAATGACGATAAAATAGTTTCATAATTTTGTTCCATTGTCCTGATCAGGATCATCAGGATTAACGATTTCCCATTTTCAGATCCCTTCCCACATCTGGTGACTAATTTCAGATCCCATTTTCAAATTTGGCGACTAAAAGATTAAGTTACAACTAAGTTTGATAAACTATAAAAGAGTGTTTTAAAGTATTTTTAAATTATAATTGTTAAATGTGTACTTAACATCATTTATCTGAAGAATTAAGATAGGATACCATTTGGCTCAAAAAAGCAAAACCAATTCAATCCTGTGTGTGGCTGACCTGCGTGAATCCTGTTGGCTCTGTAATTTATATTCTAAGGACTTCATTTGTGTAGAAATAAAATCAACTTTTAAAAGATAGACCTGAAGCTGCTAGTGCTGCAGGTGACTGTTATTTGTAGCTATCTTCAAAGAGGTACAAAACCTCTTTATGAACTTACCTGTTGTCTCCTCTTGCATCAAACACTGGAAGACTGGTATCCAGGCAACAGTATACACAAGACTTCATGAAGGGGGATTGAATGTAGATGTCAAGTATGCACTTCATTACCAAAATGAAATGTTTAATTGGGAATTGCATGTCAGTGGAGGGTATATTCATTACCAATGAGTCTAGAATTTGTTTGCGATACGACTTAAGGCAATTGGTGCTTTGTCAGGAACCTAGTGTATGCAGACCTTTTTGGATAACGTTACTGACATGTATTTTGTCCCAAGACACATCTTTAATGTTCAGTTATAAAGGGACAATGTTCTAAATTGAATTGTTTCTCTTTGCATAAGTGCAGTAGATTACTTCATCATTCTACAGGATAATAATGCTATATCACACACAGAACTCAATTGATGGAGAAATACTTTCATGAATAAAACTGTAGTGTATGTAGGTTGTGAACCAGTCATCTTCAGACAATTGAACCTAATTAAGTATATTTGGGTAGTTCTAGGAAAAAGTATTACACTTACTGTTTCTATAACTCTTAAGGGTTTCTTAATTTCTTTGCAAAGCAGTGTGTTTTATTGCCAACTGAGTTCTTAAACACTACCATTTTGAACATTTAATAATGCTATCATGCTCAGGGACGTCTTAAGTCTCTTTAAAGCCCTGGGCCCAGTGAAGAATTTTTTGAGGCCTTGGGCCCCTATGTAAAAGTATGCCGTACCTGAGAGCTTTAAAAGTAGTCAGTATATAGCATGCATTGTCAAATACTCATTGAAACGGTAATTTGAAACAAATAAGTATGCTCAACTCACAATCTCAAAAACCTAGGCCCAAACCAGCTCAACCATTTTTCGACTAAATCAGTTGAATGATTTGAAATGGTATTAGGACTAGACTTAGACATGGAAAATGGCCATCACATAATAATAGTCTTACCACTTTTGCCAGTTGACATGCAGTTTGAAGTTCACTGTTTTTTGGAAAATATGCTCAGGAATAATATTTGACCTTTAAAATTATCTGGATCATGATCTTATTAAGACATAATCGAGAATGAAACAAGGTCCCCACCTAGGGTGAGGCTTGGGCACATTTGGCCCATGCCTTAAAGTGTCTTTGGTCATGTCTGCATGGCAGTTAGAGATGATCATAGGCTATATTAAAGCTGATCAAATTTGGACTTGGATACTACATTTTTTTGGTGTTTTCCTCTTATACAGTTTCAGAACAAGAAATAAATGCAAAAAAATGTTTTCATTTTTCTTTTGTGTTTGATTTGGAGTTATAGGTTCAAGTCCTCAAAACCTGCCATGAAGAGGGGTGAATCTGTTGATGTTTAAAATCTTCTCTTTGAAATGACATGGAGGTTTGGAGTATGCAGAGTGTCTACTAAAATTCTTCCTCATTAATTGATTATGGCTTAAAATTATAAGTCTGTCACCAATAGCCCTCATGTGCTTCATAGTGCCCAGTATTTATAAACAATCGATCAATTACTCTGTAATATTTTTCGGATTTCATTAAATAACAAATAAAAATTTTCGGTCAAAATATTTTGGATTCCCCCCCCCCCTTTAATTTTTGGAAATCAATGTCTGTGTTATGAGAACAAAGCTAGTGTAAAAACATAATAAGGTTTTTTTAAAGTGCAAAATTACATTTAGAGAGAAATTTTGAAGTTTTAGTGTGATGGCTATATTAACCTCAAATTTACACTTTTACATGTAATAAAAGATTTCTCATCACCATATTACTAGCATTATTGAGTCTGTCATTTTACTCTTATTTTCATATTTATTAAAATAGGAAAATTTAAATATTTTTGTAATTTTGTTTTTTAGGCTTCGATTTAATTAATTTTATTATTTTATTTTTTAAGTTTTACATATATGTAAAAATGTCATGTTCTTTTGGAATTCAAAAATGGACGAAATGTCACCTCTCTGTTGTTGCTTGGATTAAAAAAAAATTCTGTTGTATCTCTGCATTCTAATAATTAATATATATATATATATTTAAACAAATAAATGCTCTAGGATTTTGAAACTACTCTCAACAAAATTTGAATATGAAATTAAGTTTCCATTTGTAACTTGCATAAACATCTTTAATTATTCAAAATGATGCATAAAACATTTTCAAACAGATCACATAATTTTTATTTCCCTTTTGTATTCTCATGAGACATTAATATTTGTAGGAAATAAGCATACTCAATATATATATATATTGATATTAACAAACCAAAATATATGCAAGTCTTCTGACAGTTTTTATTCTTATTATTCTAAAAATAAATTGCAGTTTTAATCTTGCTTTGTCTAGATTGCTCAAACTGTCATGGCTTATGTAACTTCATATGAAAAATCTTTTTATATAGGATCATATTCAGAGAAATTTTGATTCCTATGATATTCAATAGTGCATAAATTCTGAGCATTTGTTCATGAATTTTGTTAGTTGAATAAGTGTAAAATTGCTTACATTTCTGCTGTTTAAAAGTTTCCTCTATGTTAGGGGAAACCAGAATAATTCAATAGAATTCTAGCTATGTAAACACCAAAACAGTTACTTGTACATTCATTAGAAGTACCATTATATAGAATTTTTAAAAAAACTTTCATTTTTATATATTTTTGCAATATCTGTTACTCTTAATTTCTCACTTAGGTAAGCATTGTCAAAGAAATATTGGAAGAATTATTTGGTTATATCTTGAGTCACCTAATTTATCACAGTAATTTATATTATGAAAGATGTAAAAGATTAAATAGAATGTTCATTCAAGATCATAATCAGATAAAAAGATACCAAGAATTCGTTAAAATAAAAATTTTCTTTTAGGGCTATTCATAAAGTAACTATGCTCATTGTGCAACCTTCCAGGTTGAAGATTTAACAATAAATCAAGTATTGCTGTTAAATATGTAACTTCTGAAATATTGTTTTCTGCACTTAAAACTGTTATTTATTACATGGTATGTTATAATTTAAAATATCAACACATATTAAGATTTTATTATTCTGAGGAATTCCTGTAGTGCACAAAATTAACTTTTTTTGCTTATAGTTTGCTCTACCGAAACACTTTTTGATTAGTGTCCATTTTTTTTATGTGTTACTATTGATATCTTTATCATCTAATTTGCAAACTTTTAAGGAAATAAATTTTGCCATAAAAATAAAGTTCTTTAAGTCATGTTATTTTTAGTAACAATGATACTGTTTAATCATGAAAAAGGCAATAAATAGTTGCATGCATAGTTTTGAAAAATAGTATGTACATGACAGTAAATAAATTATATTTGCAGCAATTGCTTGAGATTATAACCCAAATGAACATTTATTTTACAAATTCCTATAATATATAAAAAAAGTGTTTTAGTTCTTCGTCCAAAGGTTGTGCTAACATTATTTTATTTATCAATTAGTTTTAGTTATATAATTATAATAGGGATTTCATTTGACTTGAACAAAATCCTAATATCACAAAATTCTTAGATTTAACATCCATTATATCTTTATAAGTCATAAATAGTTTCACTAACTTGCTTTTCCAAATATCATATTTAATATTTTACTACCAGATTAACAAATCAAGTAGTTCAACTTCATGAAAAAAGGTAATTTTATGCATTTTTCACATAACTTCTTTAACTATGCATTCAAATGGAAATTGTTATAACAAATAAGTATATATTAATAAAATAAAAAAACAAGAGCTCTCATAAACAAACCATTGCTGGGGATATTTTCAGTAATTATGTTTTAAAACTTCTAAAATAAATTGTTTTAAAATGTTTTATGTGTTATTTGTAATTGGCTTTAAGTAAAAAACTGTTAATAGCTTTATTAAAATTAATGATGCTATTTTTCCCTTTCAGTTCCTGAAGAAAGTGAAAATCACTCTCTTCTTTTCACTCGTTCCTGTGATTGGGAAGCTGAACTTGAGAGATGTAAATGCCCTGGATGGAGAGTTACTCTTGCTAATGAAAAGTTTTTGTTGTGTGAAAGGTATATACACGACACTAAAAAATTTATAATTATTGCTATTCACTATATTTCTGTGGTAGACTATTTTAATTGTATAATTTATTTCAAGCTCTTAAAATTTTTATTTTCTTTAATGAAATATTAAATCCAAAGCTGTATATTTCTGTACTATTTTCTATAAAGATATATGAAATTAAGGAATAAACAGTTATTTAAAATGTTGAAAATAATTCTTTCTTTAGTTTTATTTTCTACTTTTTTGTTTCTTTTGTGCTGTGTGTGGATGCTGTTGTGCTTATATAACTTTACTAAATGAGAGTTAAAACTACCTCCTAACTTTCATTGCATGTGATAAATATTAATTAAATTGTCTATGGTAGTGACTTTTATTAATTTTGGTGTTTTTGCATTTAAGTTAGCACAAGCAAATAATACAAAACACACACATTTATTATGCTCAAGAACAGCAGGACCCACTTGTGATTGCTAGCCTCGAACTCACTGCTCAAAACTGAACGAGTGGGTTGCCAGATACAAAATATATGCATTAAAAATGCTACAGAGTCTTAGATCACATGATTAAATTCAAACTGGAGCCTTCATATGTGGGGAATTAATATGTATCAATTTTTAATGCTATTTTATTTTGACAAAAATTATTTAATGAGATAATTTACATTTCTTGGAAGAGAGGTTGGAATGAGATGAGAAACTTACATTATGAGCTTCTTGGAAGTTATATAGGACTGATTGGTGCATTCTACAAATTCCCTTTTTTTTTGTGGCTATCACCAGTCATGGTTTTTAGATCATAAAATTTGCCGTTCACAAAAAATGTGAGACTGCAGTAGCCTAGTGGTTATAGTCATGAACTGATGGCCAGCATGCTGCAAGTTCAAGTCTTGGTGCCACCAGGTAGAATAGCTGATGCACATTAGATCTGTTGAGGCCCAAAGTTCTCCTGTTGGTGTGGTGTGGTAGTCAGGAGAGGAGGGTGCCTGCTCAGGTATCATCTTTGTCACTTAACCTGAGATTCAAACCCTGAGTTTTTAATTGTTACTGAATGAGTTGTTCTAGATAATGATTCTAAAGCAAAACTATATACCAATGGAGGAAATCGAAGAGTTGCTTGTTTATCATTCAGATACTCCACAATCCTTCAAGAAATGAAGGTCTGTAGTCTATGTCTGCTATTCTATTGTCTGAAACTACATTGTTCAAAGAACTAGCATCTTCAGTTGGCTTAGTAAAATACATCTGTTTCAATTCATTCTAAAGATGTTTTATCTTCATCCAATTATATTACATTTGATTTTGAATTGATCATAACTCTTAGATTCATCTACAACACTACCATGCAAACAAATGCTTTCTTTAAATCATTATCTTCATGTCCTGATATTCCTATATTTGAAATGAATAAAAACCTCAGTTACTTTTGACAAACTTCAATCGGTGAAGCATTTCTAAAGTAAAAAATAATAATAATAACAAAATAGATTTTCAACCTTGCATCTGGATGTCAACTCAGTATTGAAATAAAACTGGTATTCCATAAACCAAAAAAAACTCCTTTACAAAACTCTTTTTGGAAGGAGGGTGGACAATATGAGATGTGTATCATGTCATGAAGTGGAACCACAGTCAGACGTGGATAATTCACTTTTCGACTCCTACCAAAAATGCAAAATGAATACAATTTCTCTTTTATGCTCTTTTGACATTTTTTACAAGGTTATACATAATTTTTCTCTTTGTGTGAAACATTTTAATACTTTGCACTATTTTTTTTATGCATTTCCATATATTAGCTAATGAGATTTGAATGAATTTTACCTTTTAATTATAATGTATATTTTGATTAACTATTTTGGCCTAAACTCTGTTCTGATATTTTCTTTATTTTATATTATGCAATTTCAGATTATCAATTATTGCATGATTACTTTTATTTCTATGTGCTTTTACTATATATCTCATAATTCACTGCCAAAAAATCTTGTTCAATCTATCAAACTCTAGCATCATATACATAAACATTTTATTTTAAAAGCATATACATAAACATTTTATTTCAAAAGCAAAAACAAAATTTAAGTTTACTTAAGAGTTTAGGTGCAACCATTCATTTTTAACTTTAATCATTTTTTTATATAAACAGAAAATTTTACGGTTGATTGTGTATTTTAAATATATATTCCACTAGCTGTTACCCGCGACTTCGTTCACGTAGAAATTTACAAAAAAGTGTTTTGTTCAATTCACAGATCTTACGAAAACTTAATAATTCTGTATTCCACGTTAAGAAATACATACACGCTATATATATATATAGAGAGAGAGAGAGAGTTTAATGTCATTTTTTTACTTTGTGAATCAATGTTTTGTTTTTATATTTTTGTGTTCTTTCTGCTTTTGGTGTTTATTGTTTTATTTTTTATTTTCTTTGTTTTTTGTTAATGTTTGTGTGGTTTTTTTCGTATAAATTTATTGAACATCCTCTCTATATACAGTATTAAATTTATTGAAAAATCTTTTTATATACAATATTTGGTGTACGATTTTCTTGAGCTAAAACAAAAACGCCAGTGGCATTCCTCGCACGTGAACATGCCACGTATAGTTGGCCATGTGAAAAGCAACTCTTAGTTAAATCTATGTCAACTTTGCTAAACGTTTGCCCTTGTGACTTGTTAATTGTCATAGCAAAGCAGACACTTACAGGGAATTGTAGTCTTTTGAATTCAAACGGGAAATTCGATGGTATTATGGGAATTCGTGGTATAAGTACTATGTTACCTTTTCCGCATCCGGATATTATACGATCTTCTATAACGTTTCTTTGCAATGACACTACTCGCAACCTAGTACCATTGCAAAGTTTTGGTGGGTTTAAATTATGGAGTAGTATGATGGGAACGCCAATCTTAAGTTCTAGCTTGTGAGGAGGTAGACCAGGCACAATTATACTGTTTAAAATTCTGTTGGATAACTAATCGTTTCATCCGGATTGCAAACTGTATTGATGGAAAGGTATGTTTGTGATTCACCAGGAAGCTTATTTAACATGCGCTGATTAAGCGCAGTAACCTGGTCGTTTATAGGTGCTAAAATGGATCTTTCACACAACCACGAATCTTCTTTTATATTGAGATTGTGAACATCATCATAAATGCTATGTTTTTTTATCAAAATCTGAAATGTTTTCATGAATAAAACCTAACAATGTTTAACATCGATTTCTAATTATTATACTTAAAGTTCAGCTGTTAAAGTTTAAAACAGCTTAAATATAACGAATGAAAAAACTCACAATTAAGAAATTAAGAACAATTTGAATTATTTTAGAAACAACTACCTACGCAGTTAACTAAATAAAATAACCTAAGAGTAATTTATCAAAATCTGAAATATTTTCATGAATAAAAACCTAACAATGTTTAACATTGATTTCTAATTATTATACTTGAAGTTCAGCTGTTAAAGTTTAAAAAAGCTTAAATATAACGAATGAAAAAAACTCACAATTAAGAAATTAAGAACAATTTGAATTAAGAAAAACAGAGAGGTAGAAAAATGAAAGATACCTTGAAAATTATTATTCTTCGTTACAATATAAATATTAAGCAAATAATAACTATTGTTTAAATGTGACTAAAAATGTAAATAAAAAAAAGAGAAAGGATTAAAACTTATCAATTTTTTGTTTCTTGCATTGCTTTTTGCTTATGAAGCTTGATGTATTATTTTAAAAGTGCATACGAAACAGCCGATGCTCTACTTAACTGAACAGTGAGATAAACTATCATAAAAAAAAATTATGGCACGTGTCAGCGAATTATGATGTGCGCGTAACACTGTTATGTCTCATGAAGAGCATCGGTCGCCAGTAACCAAAACAACGACTTCATTTGCTCAGCTTGGCGTTCAATTTGGCGTTCATCTTGGCATTCAGTTTCACGTTAACCCGTATAGTTTCCGTTCCCGTAAGAATACGGGAATAAAATATAGCCTATGTTACTCCCCATTAATGTAGCTTTCCATTAGTGAAAGAATTTTTAAAATCGCACCAGCCGTTTCCGAGATTAGCCGGAACAAACAGACAGACAGACAGACAGACAGACAGACAGACAAAAATTTTAAAAATTGGTTTTTTGTTATGAGTACCGTATATACTTTTAGTGCATTAAGTAAAAAGCTGCTAATTTGAAATTACAAACAGACACTTCAATTGTATTTATATGTATAGATTAAAGATGTTTCTTAGTGCTCAAATATAGATTTACTGACCTTAATTTTTTTTCATGTAGTTTTGTGTAAAAGTTCTATATTCATGTTAAATGTATTGATGTATTTTATTAGTCTTCCAGAATGCTTTGTTGTGCCTTCAATATTGCTTGACATGAATCTAAATAAATCTGCTCCTCACTTTGCTGGCCACAGAGTTCCTGTGAGTTTTAATCTACTTTTCTGATATTCTGCTGTTGTTTAAGTAATGTTACTTTTTTTTATACTTTTGTGAAATGTTTTGATTTAAACTTTTGTATAATGTTCTTACATTAAATAAATATTTCTTTTGTAAATTCACATTATATCTTTATAATATATAATTAACATAATTATTTTTTGTAAGTTTAAGGAGATAGAATTTTGAACTATCATAAAAAAAAAAAAAATTCTTATTTTTGAAGAGAAGGTGAAGAGAAAGTCTTCACCTTCGTAATAGTTTTTAAAGTTAAGCAAATTTGTATTTTGCTATTATTAATGAATCCATTTAAAGATTTTCATTTTATTACAGTAAAAAATGTCATTTAATTGATAAAGAATTATAAAAACCTATATTTCTTCAATAATGTAATATAATAAATATATTTTTAACAACCATATTAAATATATATAACAGTTATAGTGATAGTCACAGCATATGATTTGAATTATAGGAAAACGGAGTCAAAGATATTACTTATTTTGGTTATAACAATGATATGAATTTTTTCATTCTGCTCTGCAATTTTACAGTTTAAATGTTTGTGTAATGAAAATATATCTACAAGAATAATTTCATTTTGAGAATAAATTGAAACAAATAATTTTTATTCTGTTTTCCTAACATAGACTTGGAGTTGGGGTATGTCTTCTGGAGCCTCAATTGTGCGTATGGCTGCTTTAGATGCAAATATTTCAGATAGTCGGCAATAAGGATGTGTAAGTTTATATTTTGCTCTTTTTACGATACATTTACTTCTCTATGCATATATGTGTCTGTGTAAAACTTAAAATTGAGCTTTCATTTGAAGTATAATCCCCATTTTGTTCTTCTAATGTAATGAATAATTCTTTGCAAAATTTGTGATATTTGACTTAACCATCTACAAATATATTGTACAGTTTAAATAACATACTATGATTTATATTTGTATAAATCTTAAAAATGGTCAGTATCATTTATTTGGCTTGTAATATATTTAATCAGTATTAATTAGCTGCCTCTATCAAAAGGTTGCCATGAATTCAAATAAGTTTCATCTGAAAATAGAAAGTTTTTCTTTAAATAAAAATTTGTATTATAATTTATTTGTGTCTGTGTTGCTTACAAAATATGTGTACGAAAATTTTGATTTTAGTTTACCTTTTAATTTTGAAAGAAATTTAAACCATTGGTAAATCTTTATTATATTTACAGTATGGTTGACGCTATAAGTAGAGCTAGTCCACGTCAATTACCTGTTCACATCTTTGATTTGGATCAATTGTGTCCAAGTGTTAAAGATGTCCAAAACAGCTTTTTGAAATTAAGAGATTTGTGTATGCCAAGTGAGTAGGAAATATCTTTTCCCCATCATCTTATTTATATTTTCATTAAATGATGTCTGATAATTTTTTGAAAGAAAGAAAGAGTAGCATGTTGTATTTTTCGACACCCTTTAAAAAAACTTTAAAACAATAATGAGATTAAACAGTTTAAAATAAGCTTATTTTCAAAAGAATTCTGGTAACCAAAATTATTATCAAAATATGCATTAAAACTAAAATGTAAAAATCCTTAACAGAGATTATTATAACATAGCATTAACTGTTGGGTTAATGATAATATGTTAACAAAGAGTATATATGTGTGTATTAAAATGACATCTCACTTGTCAACTTAACGCATTTTGTGTAAATAAAAAAATACTGGAACATTTAAAATAATTCGGTAAAATAAATTACAGAAAAAGGCATTGTTTTCTCTCTACATCTATATATATAAAGGAGAAAAGCGACTCACTGACTGACTGACTGACTAATCACAATATCTCCGAAACTATTCAACCTACAGACTTGAAATTTGGTAGATATGTTCCTTTCATAGAGTAAAGATCCGCAAAGAACGGATTTTGCGAAATTCAAACTGCAAGGGACATTGCGGGGGGTAAGGGGCATAATAAATAATTGTTCCCATTTTTAAACTACTCGACGTACAATTTTGAAATTGGGTAAGTAGATTCCTTTCACAGAGTAGAGATCCGCTACAAAATGAGTGGTGAAAATCAGCACCCAAGTGTCGTTGCAGGGGCTTAGGGGGTGTTATATATAATTATTTCCATTTTTAAACTATTAGACAGTCTTTATATTTGATGAATAGATTCCTTTCATAGAGCAGAGATCAGCTACAAGATGGGTTTTGGGAAAATAGCCCCCCAAGTGACATTGTGGGGGATTAAGGGGCGTAATAGCTAAATATTTTTGTTTTTAAACTACTTGACCTACCTGCTTGAAAATTAGTAGGCATGTTCTTTCATCGAGTAAATATCCACTACAAAATACATTTCGTGAAAATCGACCCCCAAGTGGCGTTGGGGGGGCCTCAAGGGGCATTATAGATAATATTTTCCATTTTTAATTTATTAGACACACAGTCTTCAAATGTGGTAAGCAGATTCCTTTCATTGAGTACAGTTCCCCTACAAAATGGGTTTTGTGAAAACAGACACCCAAGTGGCGTTGTGGGGGTTCAAGAGGCATTATAGATAATTATCCCTATTTTTAAACTATTAGACGTACAGTCTTGAAATTTGGTAAGCAGATTCCTTTCGTGGAGTAGGGAACCGCTACAAAATGGGTTTCGCGAATATCAACCACCAAGTTTCATTTTGGGAGATTAAGGGGTGTAATCGATAAATATTTCTGTTTTTAAACTATTAGATCTACCTGCTTGATTGGTAGGCATGGTCCTTTCATGGAATAGAGTTCTTCTAACAAAGAGTAAAATGAAAATTGACCCCCAAGGAGGGTTGTCAGGGGTCAAGAGGAGTTATAGAAAAAAATTCCCTTTTTTGAATTGCTTGACCCACATACTTGAAATTTGTTTAAGCATGTTTCTTTTGTTGAATAGGGATCGACTAAGAATGTATTTTACGGAAATCAACTCCTGGGGGTGGGATTACTGGGGCGTACTGACAAGAAAATTCCTTTTTTTGAACTACAAGGACTATAATAAGGAAATTTAGTTTGCATTTTTCTTTTGTTGAATTGAAATTCGCTACAAACAGTTATTTTGGAAAACGACTCTCAACGGGATTACAGGGGTATTGATAGTAAAAATTTCGTTTTTTTTCTGTTACATTTAGACTTTAAATTTGGCTTTCATGTTTATTTTACAGAGTAGAGATCCACCAAAAATTGGTTTTGTGGGAATTCAGTTCATTATAGGGTTACGAAAGAGCAAAAATTCTATACTTAAATTTTAGACATTTTTAGAAAATACAAATTAGATGAGTTCTGCACTTTTTTTTATCAAGAGGTGACAGTTACAGTTATAAGTATATTTTTCAATACAATCGAATTCTTAATGCTAGGATATTAATAATTTATATATACATATATATATTTATAAAACATCATGAAATACCCAGTGAAGCGGGTTGGTAACGTCTAGTATATGTATATATATATATCGAAGCAGTAGGAAATTCATCTTAAAAAATAATATATTATACTGAAAATTCTTGGTTCAAAATATATTTTGGTTGCATTTTATTAAAAAAAGTAATTATTAGTAAAATGCATCAAATAAAAAAAATATTAGCAGAGATAAAGCTTTTTTACTTATTTCATTCACAGAAAAACTGTGCTATTCAAGTATAATTGAATAAATAAATTTAAAACTTTACAACTATTTTGTATTTCTTTAAGTAAATATTTTTTATTGTATTCTTTTTTTAAAATTAATAATAGTTTTTAAAATTCAATTTTAGAACCTTATTTTTTTTATTTGCTTAATATATTTCAAGTTGTTTTGATTTTACAGGCACACCTCAGGAATTTTGGGAAAAAGACAATAATTATTTAACCCACTTAGATTCAACTAAGTGGCTTTTATACATTTCTTTTTGTCTGAATACTGCCTTAGAAGCTGCATCATTTTTACTTGATAATACAACTGTCGTTTTTTCAGGCAAGTTTATTAAATTTAACATGTATGTAATTATGTTTTATTTCCTTTTGAGTTAAAAAGAAGAGAAAATGAATTATATTTTTAGTAGTATATTTTTTCTCATTTATCTATGTTTTGTTATAGAATTTCTTTATAAGGGTAGCCCTATTAATTATCAACAAAATGCAGTGTTTTTTTTTAATTGAAAATTCATTTTCCACAAATAAATTATATCAATTCAAAATTGGATCATATTATTTAGAATAATTATCTTGCTGTTATCCATCATTATACAACAATTTGTTATGCATTTTCTGATAAGTATTAGTTGAATATCTATATTATGAAACTGCCCCCTGTGCAACCAGAGTGAAATGGCTTGTGACCACCTCAGACACTGCCCTATTGTTTTAAAGTTTTTTGTAGACAACTCTACAGAGACAAATTTTAATTCTTTTTATGCTTCGTCATTTTACTGGGCTGCTTGTCGACTAATGGCAGAGATGCCGAAGATGGGCATAGGATAAAAATATATATATATTTTGAAACTAGATTGTTGTAGAAAAAAGAATTCCTCAAGATATTTTTTTTTAAAAAAAAATCATTTAAAGGTATATTTATATTGTTTTTCTCCATAATTTATTATGTTTGTTATTAATTTCTTAGAACATGAAGGAAGAGATTTGAGTGCTGTTTTATCATCATTGGTGCAAATTATGTTGGATCCAGTATATAGAACTTTCAGTGGCTTTGAGCTTCTTATACAAAAGGAATGGGTAGCTTTAGGTCATCCTTTCACAGAACGCCACCATTTAATTAGTGGATCTGAATCTGAAGAGGTATTACAACACATTTCTAACAATTATTTGCATACATTTTGTCCTTTATTTTTTTATTGTTTATTTTAATATAGTTCTTTTTTGTTAAGTATTCATTCAAAAAATAGGAGTTTTAATACTCTTGCATTTAATATTTTGGCATTCATTAGGTGTAAAAATTGTTCTATATATTAATTAATCTATTAAAATAAAATTATTATAATTTTTTTGTAAAAATACTATTTATTAAATTATATCAATGATTAATATTAATGATGATTAATATTACTATATTAAAATAATTCTGTACTTCAATTCTTTTTTCTTATGATTTTTTAACTAGGGAAAATAGGATTGTATATGATACATTTTATTAAAGATTAGTTAACACAGGAAAATTAGATTTTTAAAAAAAAATTAAATGGCATTTTTTGCTAATATGTGAATAGATCAGAACTGCAGTGTGTTTTAAAATATAAACTGATATAATTTTTAAAGATGAAATTATAGAAAAATAAAGTTATACTTATTTTTTAATTAACATCAAAGTTGAATTTGAATCCCCTTTCCTAATACTTTGAAGTAAAATGATGCATTTAGTTAAATTCTGCAGCTGCTTTTGTAAACATATTAAAATTTTCAAATATAAACTTTTTATTTTGGTGTGTTTAGTAGAACTTAAAAAATTTATAAAAGAATAGATAAAAATTTGTGCATGTATAAATTTATAAATTACACTAAAAATTTGGGAAATGGTTATTGTTGACAAATAGCCTATTGACAATTTTTGTTTTATTAATTTTTTGTAAACTATTTTTTTAAATAACTCTTTATAATTAAAAGTGTTGGTTTACAAATTAATATTATGCTGTTTTTACTTTTAGTCTCCTATTTTCTTGCTATTTTTGGATTGTATTTGGCAACTTACTGAACAATGTCCTGCTGTATTTGAGTTTTCAGAAACCTACCTGACCTCTCTCTGGGACAGTTGTCGCATAAGTTTGTTTGATACTTTTCTATTTAGTAGTCATAAGAATCGCACAGAGGCCATTTTAACTGACTCGCTAAACAGCAGTTTTTCCTTGCGTAGTGTCTGGAGATGGTCAAGGCAGTTTTCCAAAAATGATCTAAGACTTTTCACTAACCCACTTTATATTCTCAATAAGTACACCACCCGAACCTCTTCAACCCGAAAAAGCAGCAGAATGGAACGACCCAAGTCTTTTAGCTGTTTGAAAGACACGAGTCAGTCCCAATCTCGGCCTTTAATTATAAAGAAAACTGAAATCAATCCTATTATTTGGAGTGAAGATGAAGAAAACCTTCTCAAAATTGATCCCTTCATTAAATCTTTGAAGCTTTGGCATCAGTGTTATTTACGATGGATACCATTAGCACATATACTTGGAGGTGGCCCACCTGTATTGTTTTTAACCAATCTAAAGATTTGTGCTGAAATTCAAAGTTTAGAAAGGAAAATAAAATCACAATCAAAACAAAACAAACCCCCATCAAGACACAGAAGAGTTGCATCAGATGATTACACTATATCTGCAGATGTTATAGATTCTTGTCAAATTCAAGATGGATCATCAATTATAACCTCTGTCTTCCCTTTTGCCCCAGTTGCACCTTGGGAATGGACTTCTTATCAGTTTGTGCCTTCAACATCATGTTTAAAAATCAGTTACATTGAAACAGAGGAATGTTTCGATGATTAATGATGTTCACATTTTTGTTGAATTTATGAGATGGTGGAAAATAATACTTGATTATCTTGTAATTTTGTGAGAAGTCCACATAAGTTCCCAAAATTGAATTAATTTTTTGAGTAATTTTTTAGAAATTGTTATAAAATTCCTTTTGAATTCATTTCTTTTTGTTGGAACATAGCTTAATCTGGGATTTAATTAAAAAAATTTTCATTTTTGTATTAATTTTACATAAAATTCATTTCTATACTTAAAAGGAATTAAACCATCCAGCCATTGTTTTCAGTATGAATATAGTTCAATTATTTTGCTTTTATTTTCAACAAAAAACAATTTTTTTTGTCAAATTATTTTAATTTCATCAAAAATAAGTGCTAACTTTTAATTCTATTTTTTTAAAATTTGATTTTAATACATTTGTCTATCAAAATATTTTAAAATGAAAGATGCTTGCAGTATTGTTTTGTTATTATTGTGGCAATTTTTTATAATATTCTGCAATTTAATTGAATGATATGCAGCTAAATTTATTTTAAATATTTATGAAAAAAATATTGAATAAGCTTATTCTCTAATTATGTATGTTATTATATTTTTTAATAAACCAGTGTTTTGTGAGATTGTGATTTAAGTCTTGTGTTTTAACTGGTATTAATTTAGTAATGATTTTTGAAGATATTAAATTTTATTGGCACTTTCCTCCTTTTCAAATGTATTCAAATAAGATTATTCAGTTTACTTTATATTTTATGTGTTTGCATCATAAATTTTTAAAATCATATTATATGGCAATTATATATTTATAGTGAACATTGCATTTAATTTTTAATGGTCAATTAAATAATGAATTTCTTGAAAATATAGGGAAAGATGGCTAATTTATGTGATACTTTTCAAATATTTTCTAATAAAAATCTAGTCAGCGCACAGCATTTAATCAAAATTTGAATAATTCTTTTAATACCAAAGAATTTTCTTGCTGTTTAAATTTTTATATGTTAAGAATATGTGTTTTTACCATTACTGTAAAATTACTTATTGATTCATATACAATTACAAAATAATCTAAAATGATTTTATAAGAAAAAGTATCAAACTCTACACCAAGTCATTATAAGCTGTGAAAAGTATTTTAAATTTAATTTTTTGACATATTTCAAAGCTGATCATGGCTACATTTTCTTTAGACTGTACTTAAAATTCTGTGAATTTTTTATTTTATTTGTTTTAAAAATATTAAATGTAATTTAATTCTTAGATAGAGATACCATTAAAATGTTTTAAAATAGATGTGAATTAAATTTTGGTGTGCATTTTTTCATTGCTCTCTGCAACAAATTTTTCTATCGGTCTTCAGAAAAATGAAACAAAATTAATCCATGATTTTTTTTAATAAATGGTGCCAAATTTAAATTTTCCAGCAGTTACAAATAAATTTGTATATCACATTTTTTATATAAAAATCTGGTGTGTTACCTTTGTCTCCAAAATGTATTTGAATGTAGACAAAAGTAATAAATAACATATACCATAAAAATGATAAATTTTATTTATAAAATATAATTTATCATTTTTATGTTGCATTATTGCAATTGTTTTACTTATTCACATTTAAAAACTAGAAAAATTACTTATTTTGTTAGTGAAAGAAAATTTGATATTCTTTAAAATCTGAAGTAACAATTTTGAGATATTTTTACATATGCTCATTAATTTGAACTGAAATGGCTTCTTTTTGTTTTTACATGTTTTTCAAATATTATTTTCTAAATAAATTTTATTTCTTAAACACATTATTGATGTGATATATAAGGCTATAGATAAAATCCGTCGTGCTTGGAAAACGGTTTATTGTAATATCTTGTTTAAGTTATTGTTTTTCTATAGTAGAGGCATATTTTTATCTTTTAGTGGTTTTTAATAGTTTTAATAATAGAAATTTGAAGAAAAGAGATACATCAGTTGCATAATTACAGAGATTGAGAAACGTATTAGCCACGTTTTCATTTATAAATCAATATCATATCATTTGTAGTTTGCTGTGTAATATTTATGTGGAAATTGTTTAACTATTGTTATCAATAGTACATTCCCATATGCATAAAAGATTAGGCCAATATCGTATGGCTGCTGTTGCTTTTCTCTTTTTTTGTATATTTGTTAATTTATTTTTTGAATATTTTTGTGTTTGTTATGTTTAAAAATGAATCTTAGAGTTGAAATATATTGATTTTGAATGGAATTATAACAAAATCAAACAGATATTGTTATTGGTACTAATGACTTCCAGATGTTTTTGTTGAAATCGAATTTTATGAAAATGTAATGCTTTGTTCAATGTATTATAAAGGTGAACTTGTATAACATTCTTAAACCTATATCTGTATTTATGAAATGTTATTTTTTATATTTATTTATATTTAAGAGTAAATTCAAGTTGTATGCAGTTGAGGGTAATGTAATCATATTTATTGGCTAACTGTTGATTTTTTTTTCTCCCTATCATTGTACTAAACTTCAAAGATTATGCATTAAATTTTAATTCTTTTTTTAATATAAAGGGGTAAATTTTCATCAATTTCTTTACTATTTTAATTTTTATTTTGTTATTTGCTTAGAAACATATTTGTGTTTTAACTGGTGTTAATTTGAGTGCATACACTTTGGGTTTTCTCTTTCTTTCTAATTATAATATATATTAAAAAATAAAAATGGATCGTTATGTTTGTATCTCATTGATTTTTGCTTCACATTTTTGTTAAAATTTAATACACATAAATTTTACCCAAAAATCATTTTTTTCCTTTTTAAAAAAGTTCTTGGCATGTGCACAATTTTATGGAGACAAATTGTTTATATTTAAATATAATTATTTTATCTGTATGACATATTTGCTTTTCACAAAGAAAATAAATTAAATTTAAAATTGAACAATTTAAGTTCAGATTTTTAGAATATCCAATTATTTAATTTTTAGAGAAGTAGTACTTTTTTTTTTTGTTATTTTGCCTTTTGATACTTTAAATTGACTTCACTATATAGATCTATAACATTTAGTTAGTGAACTAAAGCTCAAATTAAATACTTTTCACATTTTACAAATGTATGTGTTAACTTTCCTATAATTGATCCCCTAAAGTGTTTTTTGTTCTCATCAATCACTATTTATTTTCAATATCTAAAATTTTTAATTATTTAAGGTAATTACATTAATAAATATAAAAGCCATTCCATGCACTTTTTCTAACTATTAAATTCAAATGGATTTTTTCCCTTTCATTGTGAATATATATTGATAGTTATTACTTTAGAATTGTCTCTGAAATTCTGGAAAGCATGGGAATAAATTTAAGAAATTTTAAATCATTTAATTTTATGAAAAATCATGTGCATTTAAATTTTTATAGTTAAATCAAATGCTTAAAAATTCTTGATAAAGTATATATATATATATTTTATCTTTTGAAATTGTTCTTGAAACATACTTTGCGTTTCTGAAGAGGAAAGAGATTCTTTCCTCTTCAGTTTAAACATTGTTTTCATGCTAAGGAATGCGTTTATGAAGTTTCTAATGAGCTATTTTAAATTCAGGTGGTTCTATTAAATTTTAATCAGTTGATTCCTAAATCTGACATTCTATCTCCTTTTTTTATGCTATAGTTACACCCTAACAAAGGGATTTTTCATTACAGTATTTGGTGTGAAACTGAATACTATAGCATTGTGTGTATATATAAGAAATTTTCTTGCTTGAAATTCAGTTTCAGTATTTATAAGCTAGTTATTAAAACTTACTGTAAAATAGCTAAATGACTATCAGATTTCCTCATAATTATAAATTCTAATTTTAAAAGGCCTTGTACTAATTGATAAATAAAAGCCATTACCTGTCAGAATAAAGAAGCGACTCAAAATTAACGAAACATTAGAGGGACACCAAGAGGTTTATTTACAATAAAAACAAGACAGAAACTAAAGCGTACATTCGTAGACAAGCGATTGCAGCGCCGCTGCACAAATATGTCAACACACTTCTATGGTTAAGGTTTCAACACACTCCCCCCCCCCCCCCGAATAACCAGGGGGTTCATTCTAAATCTGCTAATAATTTCAAAAATGCAAAAGGAAATCATTAAATATACATTTTAAGTAATTAAATTCAAATAAAATACAAATTCAAACAGATACATAAACTCAAAGCAAATACAAACAAATAAATCATTCATTAATTTCAAGGTTATATAATAATTGTACATGTCTTTTAACAATTGAATTTTGAGTTTTTAATTTACAGGAACGTCTTTTACCATCCCTGCCAGGAAATACATAATAATTTTACCTAGTTTCCAAAAATGTCTAAGAAATTTATCATCATTAATTAGTACAACATCAATTTTAAACTCTAATTTCGCCTGTAGGTTTAACACAATGAGCAGATTTTAGCATGAGAATAATATTCTTTTGACCATTTCGTCCAAAACATTTAGCAATCTTTCGCGATAATTAAACCTTTTAATTAAAATTTTCCTGTTTGATAAATTAGAATCAAAATTAAGCCTGACAGGCGGTAAACTATTCACTCTACGTCCTAAAATCATATGAGATGGAGTAAGAGGTTCAGGTTCATTTAAATCAGCAAAAATATATGTGAGAGTTGAGCACCCCTTCAATTTCTATTAGAAGTCTCCAACTCATCGTGAGATAAAGTTGTTTTTTCCACAGTCTTTCGTAAAGCAAGCTTTACCGTTCGAATGAGTCTTTCGTTAAAGCCACTCCACCAAGCAGCTCTCTCGATGATAAACTGCCAGTTTATTTTGTGGGAGGCGTAGAAAGCTTTCACTGTAGGATCACTGATAACTTTCCACAAGTTTGTATCTTTTAAAAGTTTTTGTGTGTGTTGTCAGTAAGGATTTTTGAACACAGTCCACGACGATTAATAAAACGTCGAAGCTCTAAGAGAAATGTTTCAACTGTAAGATTGTTCACAAGTTCTAAATGAAGAGCTCTCGTAACACCACACGTAAATAAAACAATGTATTTATTTTCGTCGTTTGTGTAGAGGTCCTACAAAATTTATTCCCACAACAGAAAATGGAGCTGATTGCTCTACACAAACAGCTGGTAACGGTGCGGTAACTTGAACACCTGAAGTCGAGTTGAATCTTTTACACAGCACATTTTTTTAAAATGGTTTTCACAGTCTGCCTCCCTTTAATGAGCCAGAATCGTTCTCTAATTTCTAGTAGAGTTTCGCTAATTCCTCCATGAAAAACTTTGTTGTGCGAGTCTCGCACTATTAAATTTACGAAGTAATGCTTGGCCGGTAATATGATAGTGTTTTTGTAAATTTAGATTTCTGAAGTCTTCCACCGACACATATTAGTTCATCTTCGTCAAGGAAAGAATTAAATTCTAAAATTGCCGAAGTTTTAAATAGTGATTTACTTTTAAGTAAACAATTAACTTCTTCGGCGAAAACATCTGTCTGAACAAGTCTAATCCAAAATTTTTCAGCACCATCGATTTCTTCCGCCGTTAATTCGTTCCATCGTTTATTTAACCTATTTCGAATGTTATACACAAAACGAAGCATCCAACCAGTAACACGCAAAAGTTTCTGCAGGTTGCTATATTTAGTTAAATTAATTACGGCAGTTGTGTTTAATTCACTTTCACATGCGAATGTAAACACTTGTTCTCCATATTCACATGTGTCGTTGAAGAAAAGTCACAATTCAAATTTTTCGACCAGTTTTCTTTCGTGCGAAGCCACTGAGGACCATGCATCCAAATTTGGCTGTTTATAATAGTCTCGAGATTCGTTCCACGGGAAACAAAATCAGCTGGATTCTCTCTTCCCATTGCAATGATGCCAATTAGATGGATCGGAATTTGATTGGATTTCTATTACTCTATTCGAAACGAATTGTTTATACTTTGAGGCCTTTCCCTTAATCCAGTGAAGAGTAAAAGAAGAATCACTCCAAAGGAGAATTTTCGAAACAGGGAATTTAAAATTGGATTTTAAATATCTCAAAAGTCTCGAGGCTAAAACTACTCCCAAAAGTTCCAATCGCAGAAGGGTTAATTTCTTGAGAGGAGCAACTCGACTTTTAGCTGTTATAAATCTCATGAAAATATCATTCTCAGTTACATAACGAAAATATGCCACAGCTCCAAATGCTCTGCGACATGCATTACAAAAATGTGTAGTTGTAAATCTTTTCCCTGTGATCTAAAGGATATGGAAAATACTTTCTTTCGAATGCCAAGTCTCTTAGAAGACAAACCTGAGCACACCAAGTCTCCCATTTTTTCCTTAATTCGGTGGGTAATTCCTCATCCCATCCGAGACCGTATTCCCAAATTTCTTGCATTAAGCATTTTATTATTAACACAAATGGATAAACAAAACCTATAGGATCAAACCTATATGCTGCTGTTTGCAGAACACGGCGCTTAGAATTCTTTAAAATTTTTAAGAAATCGAGCAATGGTTGTGCATCTAATTTAAATGTGTCAATTATCGAAATTCCAGATAATTCCTAAAACCTTTAATGGACGCTCACCCGATTCACCTATACCGTTTTCATTCCATAATTTTCTTAATTCTTGCGAATTAGTTTTAAATTTTCGTGAATTCATATTCGCATCTTTAAGAATGTCTATCGCGTTTTTTGAGAGGTCGAAAGCCTTTTTAGGAGGTGTGTTGGAGTGGCAAAATAATATGGCAGGATTATAAAAAATTAAACTTTATTTCCAACACAACAATATAAATAAGTTCGGATATATATATTCCCTTCGTCAGAGTGAAATTCTGGGAAGACAGAAGAAATGCCAGAAGACATTTCTTTCGACCAATGAGATTGAACAACCAATAAGATGCAAAGGATCAAGAATCTATACTGTTAGTAAGAATCATCCGATATGATGATTAATTAGGATACGATATGAAAGTACACTACAGAGTATCCCCCCAGTGACGAAGGGAACGGCATAAAAATATATACAAAAATAAGGCATTGCAAAATACATAAGTTGCGCAGTAAAACAAACTATTAATTCACAATACAATAAGAGGACGGACATATAGCTTCACATAGAAAATGCTCCAAATTTCCCAAACCCAGAAAAACAGACAACCAAAATGAAATTAAAAACAATCCATTACCCCCAAACACCCGCCCAGTTACAACAAACGTTAGCTTTGCTAGCGTTTGTAGTAACAAAACAAAAAACCAGATGGCACCACGCGAGGAGATCGCTACATCTCCCACCAAGAAACCCTCCGAAGAAGAAAGGACTCCTCCTTCCATAGACGCAAATATTAACTTTAGCAACTTCGCGACTTATATCGTAGAAATGCAAAATCTACTTAACAAATTCCCGGAAGTTTTCCAGGCATTTGAAGCAATGACAAAAACACAAAATGATAACGAAAAACTAAATATTTTCCTTTTAGCAATCGCGAAATCCGCTCTTAAAACCAATCCTTAAATAAATCTACTGCTACTAATTTTAAATATAATGACATACACTTAATTCTTCAACACTAAGCAATATTACATTTCACACAACATAAAAACTTCACGATAAATAACAGGTTTACACCAGCCAATCAGACAACGGACCTCGGATGCGTTCGCACTCACCCACTTCTTTGGTACCCACCTCGGAATGCCAGAGAACTCCATCAGCGGGAGTAGCTGCAACCCCATTGGGCGAACAGTTCCTCTCGCACTTCTGGCATTACACTAGTAAAAGTCATGATAATTCACTAGCATTCTGATCTCACTTTTTTCCACGTTCATTGATTTTCTTTTTAATTTTAATTTCGTATCACTTGATTGATACAAGTCATGCTTTTAACATTTTCTCATACATTTAAATATTTTATTCATGCTTTATTTAACTTTTAATCTAGTAAAAATTCTCATACCCTTAAACCAAACATGGGCAAGTAAATCACAGTCAAGCTCTCTCACTAAAGATAGGAGATAAAAGCCCTAACGGGCTAGGTGATCCAAATGAAAATCTAGCTAATAAGAAGAAATTTGAATTAGTAGGTTAATCTTTTAGGAAAATGTACATGTCTACCAGAACGTGTGGTTCTAGTATTTTTATCAACAACAGTTTTATCTTCAATTTGTTGCTTGTTGAGTGGTGGTTCGAAATCTAAATTATCCTTTTGTGAATTAAAATCTTCTGAAAATTCAAAAGCTGGCTTGCATCTGTCTATAGTGACAGTTACATTTTTATTATTTATATCAATGACAAAATTTTTATCGGATCTACTTTTAACTAAATGAGGTCCAGTATAAGGAGAGATTAAAGGGGGTCGAATTTTGTCTTTTCTAACAAAAACGTGTGTGCATGAATTTAATGATTGATGTACATAACTTTTCGTACAACTATGAGAAACAGGGGATATTGGGCTAAGTTTTCTCATCAGGGTAATTAATTTTGAAACATGAGTGGGGTTTACAGACGTCTGAAGAGATTCTGTAGATATGAGATCAGATAGTAAACGTAAAGTAGTACCAAAAACTAGTTGAGAGCTTGTTGCTTTTAAATCGTTTTTTATTTCTGAACGTAATCCTAACAATACCGATAGGCGAAATATCGGACCACCTCATGGGCAATAAAAGCCCTTTTGAGATGCCTGTGGAATCGTTCAATCATTCCATTACTTTGGGGGTGGTAAGAAGCTGAATGGATTTTATGGCTGCCCAACATGTTTGTAAGCTCTCTCATTAGAGAAGACTCAAAAATTTTCCCTTGATCAGTTGTAATTGTAACAAGTGTGCCGAAATGGGAAATCCAACCATTAAAAGTGCACGAGCAGTGGTTTCTGCCAACATGTTTTCGGTAGGAATAACTTCAGGCCACACACACCTGGTATACCTATCTATGATAGTAAGACAATATTTATATCCTTTGGATGGTGGATATAGTCCAATATAGTCAATATGAATATGTGGAAATCGAGCATCGGGTAGAGAAAATGTGCTAAGTGGAGCTTTGGTATGTTTGTGAATACTTTCGCTCGCGCTGACATTTTTCACAAGCTCGAACTCTGTTTTTAATGTCTTTCCTCATTCCTGGCCAAAAGAAACGCTTAGAAATTAAATTAGTAGTAGCTGAAATTCCAGGATGTGAGAGGAAATGCAAATTTTGAAATACCGCTTGTCTGAGATTTTTAGAGACGAAAGGTCGAGGGGTTTCTAGTGACTTATCAATATAAATAAACAACTTCAAAAGGAAAATATTGTTTTCCTAGTTTAAAAGAAGAATCTGGCTGAAGGAAAGATTGAATTTCATTATCCTGAAGTTGGGTTTGAGCAAACTTTTTGTAATCTAAAAATGGGTGGTTTTATAATTGCATCAATTTCTGCTCTAGATAATGCATCTGCAACTTTGTTTTCTGTTCCGATTACATAGCGAATATCTAGAAAATTGTGAAATATAATCTAGATGTCTGAGTTGACGTGGTGTACATTTTTCTGGTTTCTGCTTGAAAGCATTAGTTAGAGGTTTTTGATCAGTATATATGCTAAATTCAAGGCCTTCAAGCATGTGTCTAAACTTTTTAATTGAAGTATATAGCTAAAAGTTCTCGATCATAAGTAGACCAATTTTGTTGAGTTTTAGAAAGTTTAAAAAATAAAAATGCTATTGGTTCCCAGTTACCGTTTGAGAGCTGCATCAAGGAACTGCCAATGGCGAAATTTGACGCATCGGTCCAAACACTTAAAGTAGCACTAGGAATCGGATCCTTAAGAAGAGTTGCGTTAGCTAAAGTTATCTTAGCAGCAGTAAATGAATTTTCAGCTTCTTCGGTCCATTCAAGAGGGGTTTGTGGATTTTTATATGCACGAGGTTTCTTTTTATTTGTGTGACATTCTAAAAATTTTATTAGGGGTGCTAAAATGTGGGCTGCTTTAGGAATTAATCTACGATACAAATTATACATTCCTAAAAATCTACGCAATTGAGTTATAGTATTAGGTCTAGGAAACTTTTGAATAGCATCGACTCGATCAGGAAGGGGTGAAATACCTCCACTGGAAACTTGAAACACAAGAAATTTTGAACTATCCACTTCGAAATTACACTTTGAAGGTTTAATTGTTAAGTCATAATAATCAAGTATTTCAAAAAGTGCACAAATAGGTGGTCCAAAAGTATCAATATAGTGAACTACATTATGTTTAACTGTTTGGTTTGCACAAGGTGGTTTTACAATATTTGGAAAATCATTCAACAATTTAGAAAAATAATTGTCAATAACATGAGTTTTAATAGAGAAAATATTAGAGTTTCTAACAATTACAATTTAGTTTTGTAGAAGTATCAAACAAACTACGATTTCATAAGTCAGGTTTTATATTAAAATAATGTAAGAAATCTGCACCAATAATAGCATTAGACACATTACAAATAAAAAATACAAAAACAAAATTTCGTCTTAAACCTAAATCTAATGACATTAATTTATGGCCATACACCTGAATGGGTGTACCGCTCGCAGCAATAAAAGTTTGCACTGGAGTAGATTGTTTTTGAGTTTTATTAGCGGGAAGGATTGAGCAATCGCTTCCGGTATCAACAAGAAAACAAATGTTGGATTTACGATGGCGATCGAAAAGGCGACAGGAAGTCGAAGGCAAAGCATAAGTCGCCACTACTCCTGCTCGTTGAAGTTTTCCTGGAAAGAGCAGGGCTGAATACATTTTCTTACCTTTGAGGCAAATTTATAATGATACCAACATAAATTTGATGCTGTTGGCTTAGGGCTTTTTCCGTGATTGCGAAAATTGAAACGATTTCTAGAAAAATTTCTCGATTATCGAAGTTCTTTCAGTTCGTGCCGTAAAAATTTTAACTCTGTGAGGAGTTCGTATTTACTACAATCATCAGAATTGGTACTGGAATATCTTGATACAGCACTTACCTGTGTAGGTGTTACCTCTAAAATGCGATCAGCTACCTCTGAAGCTTTTTGAGCTGTAAGGGGTTGAATACTTGACAGGATAGATTGAACATTAGGCGGTAACTGTTGTAGAAATAATTCCAAGAGAAGTGAATCTGCCACATTGTGCGATTCTGAGCGTCGCTGCATCACACGAAATAATTCGGATGGCTTTCTGTCTCCTAGCTGTTCTCCGGCTAAAAGTCGGCGAATTTCCTGGCTTTTGCTTTCACCGCATCGGGCAATGACTTCCTCTTTCAATTTAGAATATGGATTTGTGCTTCCAGGTGAAAGAATTACGTCTCGAACGGCCATTGCCGCATCGGGAGACAAATGCGCTACGCAATAATTATATATTGGTGCGTTCGTTGGTTATCGGCTTTGGAACTGCCAGTTCGAAGGTTGATTCGAGCATGCTGAACCATAATGCGGGGTCTGATGAAACAAAAGCTGGAATTTTAACAGGTGAAATATCCTCCATATTTACGGAAAGCACAGGCAACGTTGAAAAAAATTATTTAAAATTAAATTTTTTGAAAAATTTTTACAGTACGGTTCATCATTTTAGGAGGTGTGTTGGAGTGGCAAAATAATATGGCAGGATTATAAAAAAATAAACTTTATTTCCAACACAACAATCAACAACAAAATAAGTAAGTTCGGATATATATATTCCCTTCGTCAGAGTGGAATTCTGGGAAGACAGAAGAAATGCCAGAAGACATTTTTTCCGACCAATGAGATTGAACAACCAATAAGATTCAAGGGATCAAGAATCTATACTGGTAGTAAGAATCATCCGATATGATGATGATCCGATATTATGAAAGTACACTACACCTTACTAACCGATTCTGAAGAACCTGCGAACAGGTCATCAACATACAAAGAAGTGTTCAGCATTTCAAAAGTTTCTCTATATTCTTCCTTATATATTCGAATATGGTATTTTATTGTCGCACCAAGTACAAAAAGATTCGAGGTCGCTCCAAACGGAACACGAGTCATTCTCATAAATTTGTAAGATTTGATACCTCCTTCATTCGGATACCAAAAAAATCTTAAATATTTGCGATCTTCCTCAGCTATTCCTATCGTTAAAAATTCTCCCTGAATGTCACTACAAAACGCATGTTCATATTCACGAAATCTCAAAACTACATCAATTATACGGGGATTCAAAGCTGGACCCGCATAAATACACTCATTCAATGATTTACAATCTGTACCCTTCGAAGATGCATAAAAAACCATGCGGACTTTCGTTGTGTCCTTATCAGTCCGAACCACAGATGAATGGGCATATAATAAGAATTAGTTTCGAATTGTGATGAACATTCCTCAACGATATTTTCCAAAATAATTTTGTCTCATACATTCCGTTATTAAATTTTAAATTACTTTCAAAACTCGAAATAAAGTCGTTATCGCTATCTAACATACTCTTTTTTCTGTATCACTTATTCCGATCGATTCTAAGTTCCAAAATTGGGTCAAATTTTTATTTAATTGGGAACAACATTTTATTTTAAATACCGAAGCGTTTTGTTTATAATTTTCATCTATGGTGGATATTCTACAATGGATTATTTTCCCGAAAATGGTATCTATCGCAAATAATGTTTTAGTTAATTTTTCTTTTTTCCCCGAATGAATCTGCCAAAAATATTGCGCGCTTATTAACAATGGAATTTCGTTTCCATTCGATTCGTTTATGTTTGACATCTGAATATTTTTTTATTGCTGAGCGTTTGTTTTATTTTATTTGCAGACATTCTAAATGGGGTCACAGAAATGAGATCAGTTAAAAGAGCTTCAATAGTGATCTTGTTTTCGGGGTGTGACGTTTGAATCAGTAAAGGTAGCGTGATTTGAAATATAATAATTTAGTTTAATGAAGTCACAGCTATTATTTACATTAATTTACAATTTAGTACTATTAGATGAGTTTAGAGTCCCAAATTTCTATAGCTTTGTGAGGGAGAAATCTTGGTGTCCGTTCACTGCGAAGGTTTTGCTCCCAATTCTCCTTTATCTCACGGTCCCCTCTCGGTCTCTCCGGTTGACCATTGTTGGCATCTTTTTCTCTCCCTACATCCAGTCGTGGGCGGAATGGGCTTTTCCTAGTATCAAAGGTTGCCAGGGCTAACCAAGACACGTCTGTCGCAATATATTAGCGACTGCAGGTGTTTTGCACATGTGGTGATGAATTCTCCTAAAACTGATCCGGCCGTGGAGGGAGTCGCAGGTGTCTTTGCACATGTGGTTTTGTTACAGGGGTCACGAGGGTTACATAGGGTGATTTGTACAACTTCGTATTTCTTTTGAAGGGGTGTTCTTGAACCGAATGTATATATACTAATAAATATTCTTCTCGAATTACGGGAAGTTTCATTTCAGAGGCTACCGTTTTTTTAAAAAAAAACATCACTGCGAAGCGTTATCTAACAAAAGATTTATCTCTTTTTTCTCGGATTTGTTTACCAATAAAGCTCTACAGGTTTCTAAAAGGACCTCGTCTTCAAATGTATTTATATTAGAGCATGAAAAGTTTTCGCGGGACTCATAAATTTTTGTTCCTCAGAATTCTGAGAAGGGACGAAAACATCTGTCTTTTGCGCGAATGTTGGATTAGGGATAAGAGAGGTATTGTGTGTGTGTGTGTGCATATAAGTTCAGAGTGACGATTTTTGCACTGCAAACCTTAGAATTCGTGCATGTGCGAAAAATGTGGCCTTGTGAAAGACACAAAAAACAAATGCCCCTTTTTCTGAGTGATAATTTTCTACCCTCGATTGATTTTGAACAGAATTCCGAACTGTGGTCTTTTTTATTATCAGTTTCTAAGCAAAATACTCATTTATTTACATTTACCACAAACGCAGAAGCAGTAGGGACATAACTATTTTTATTTTTACCATACGTTGAATTTACTTTATTAAATTTACTGTAATTATGATTAGGTTTTTCATTAGAATAATTTCTAGTTTCCTTTCAGGTATCGGATTCAAATGAATTAAATTCTTTCGTTAAATGCTCATTTTTTTTCGCGACATTGAATTTCTATTTTCAGGAAGTTTAATAAATCGGAAATAATTTTTTCCGTTTGACCATATGATTTTCGGGTAAACTCTAATGATAAATCTCGAGGAATTGATTTTAAAATTATTGGATACAGCAAGGAGCAGTAGGTCTTCGGATTCACGCCATTGTTTTCTAACCCTCGAATATGGATTTCGCATTCGGAATAGAGCTTTCGCAAATTTATAACATCATAAGATTTTCGTACAGGATTTAAATGCAATAATTTAGACATATGTGAATCAATAATTATATCTTTTCTAACAATTTGCTCTATAATTATGTTTAATGCGATTGTGTAGTTATTTGCACTTAAAGAGTTAAACCTCTAATTGCTATTTCTGCTTCATGAGTTAAGTAAGATTTTAAATAATTAAATTTCTCAACGTCACTCAAATTTGAGTTATTGTGAATTGCTGCTTGAATTGGGAATAGAAATCGCTAAATTTTAAAATATTTCCATCAAATTGTGGGATTTGTAATTGAGGAAGTTTTAAACTTGAATATTATTGTTCGGCTTCTAGAACTTGCATTAGATGCGTTTCTCCACTCAGTTTCCTTTTTGTTTAGTATTTTATTAACGCGAACCTTGCAAGTTATTATGGTATCTCGATATTCTTGTTGCTTCTCTATTTCTTTTTCTAGGTCATCCATTTTCGTTAGAATTGTTATCTCTTTGTCGAAATTTTCAGGCTGTTTTTCTTTATCTATAAATTTCGCTAAAAGTTCTTCTATTAAATCGCGTTTGGTTCATTTTCCCTCTCAAATTCAATTTTTATCGTGTTCCTTATTTCTGTTGCCGCCCTTCTGACAGGTGCTCGAATTCTTTTAAGAGCCTCGATATCCATTTCCGATAAAATTCAATTTTCAAATTCACATACTGTATACAGTTCGAAATATTTCAAATAGACAATATACAGTTCGCAATTTTATCTAAAGGCTGGTCCCGAGTTTCAGGAACCAAAAAATGTTCAAATTCGTAAATATTTCAAAATCATAATTCGAATGTTCTTTTTCAATTAGTACTAATGGATAAATAAAAGCTCTTACCTGTCAGAATGAAGAGGCGACTTAAAATTAACGAAACATCAGAGGAACACGAAGAGGTTTATTTACAACAAAAATGAGATTGAAATTAAAGCGTACATTCGTAAACAAGCGATTGCAGCGCCGCTGCACAAATATGTCAACACACTCTATGGTTAAGGTTTCAACACGGGGAAGGGGAATTAAGTAGCTGCTGGAATTAGTCTTGCTCTTCAATGTATATTAATTAATGTGTCTGAAGGGTATCTATTCTCTCCGTTTACGGGACCTCGGATCAGCTCCGTATCGTTATATTTCAAAAATTCCGTCTTTGTAGATGCAGGTCAAATCAAAGTGTTTTAAGTAAACGTATTGCTATAATATTAATTCGTATAATCACTTCTAAACGTATTGCTTTGTAAAAATGAAAAATATTTAACAGACATAAACTATTTTTTTCCCATGCATGAGTCTTTTTTTTCTTTCAATTTCCATTTTCTGAAAAACTAGACAATTGTTTATATTATGGTAAGAAATAGCTGACGCACCCTTGCTCATGTAAAGAACACTTTTGTTTGTTTTATTTCTGAGCCACAAGTGTGTATTCGCTTTTGGGGTTGCACCTTAATCTTTTAGTCACTAAATCTGGAATTAGTCGCCAAATCTTGAAATGTTATATGGAATCAGTCGCCAAATCTGGAAATGGTATATACAATAAGTTGCCAAATCTGGAAGTGGTATATGGAATTGGTCGCTAAATCAGGTTATCATTATTCCTGATGTCCTGATCAGGAAAATGGATCAAAATTATGAAATTATTGTATTGTCATCGGTCCTTGATAAGTGTGCAAAACTTCGAATTAATCTGACCTTTTAAAGTGGGTACAAATCGAGTTAAGATTTCGTTACATGCAAGTGAAACTCATAAAAGTGTGTTAAAAATTACTTTTATTCACAAAAAAAAAAAAAAAAAAAAAAAAAAACACGAATAAAGTACACAAGAATTTAACTGTCTGTTTTCAGTTCAAAAGTAATAAAATCCAAACTTTAGCTTACATCTTTGATGATGGTGATAAATATGGTTGTTCTTATACAGGTTTTTTTTTTTTTGAAAAAACAATATTTCACCAAGTTGACGATAAATAAAGGAAACATTACAATAAGATCCAACCATAAAATCCATTTTGAAGAACAACATTTATTCTTCGAGTGAGTATTTAGATAACACACGAACTATGATCTGTATTTTTTAACATTCTTTCTTTAATTCAATGCTTCTCAAACTTTCAATACTGGCGACCCAATTTTCAATCATAATTTTTATCGCCCCCCCCCCTTATACAATAATAATGCATTGAATGCAATAATAATGCACTTTGACGCTAAAGCTACAATACGATCTTAATTATAAACCGTACAAATTAACAAGATACATATTAAATTATGTATATGTTACTTTAAAGTAATATATATTTTAAGTAAATTACTTTTAAGTGAAAGGATAATTATTTATGTTCTTTTTTCCCCTCTAATTTTTAAATTGGAACAGATTGCAAAATGATATTTAATTAAAGATTTATTTCCTCCATCATCCATTTCTAAAAGTACAAACGTCATTAGAAAAATAGTCTAGTCCAGCGATACTCAACCTGCAGCCCACCGGGCCTTTTTAAGTGGCCCGGTCATAACCCATTGCTCTGAGAAATTCATTTATTTATTTATGAAAATTTGGTGGGAAATTATTTGTTAAAAAATCAAATATATCAATTTTGCTTTTTGCTGTCGATGTGGTATGGGTGCGAATTGATATATATTTTTTTCCCTAATTAGTGATAATAGACAACAGTGGAGTACCAACCATTTTATGAGCGGAACTAATTTTTAACTATCTTTCATATCATGCAATTGAAAAATATTCAAAGAAAATAGATTGTTTCAAGACGATTGGGAAATTGACTATTTTGTAGTGAAAAACAAGAATGGTTCAGTAATTGTTTGATTTGTCACGAAATATTTAAAAAGTACCAATAAACAGGAATCGTTCAATGACACTTTTCCTCGAAGATCTCTTTCAAGAGATGATAAATAGGCTTTCTTGAATAATCTTTACAACAGCAAAAAAATATTTGTCAGTGGTAATGTCTCAGCGATAACAAAGGCACCCTATGAAATTTGTTATATTATTAGTTATCATATGAAACCAATGCAGAACTGATGCAGAAATTGTGAAAGAATAGTCTTAAATGCTTCCACTTTAGAAAACTTCAGTGACAAAAATAAAAAAATATAAAAAAATAATAATTAAAAAAAGCAAAATAGGAGTTATAGTATTTTAATCAATTTCCATCTTTTAAATTTTCTATGTTATCTTGATCTAAGGGCATTTCTCCCCCCCCCCCATTAATCCTCTTGTTGCGGCCCGCGAGAAATAGCTATATGTATGCGTCCCGGATGTTGCTCTCTATCATATCTATCACATCTGGCATTCTCGCGAACGTTTGCGTAAGTCTGGGCAGCCTATCGGACGTCTGTGCAGCCTATCGGACGTCTGTGCAAAACATGTAAAAAATACGTTCCTCGTAAAATTCCAGTCAATTTTAGTCGAGTCGATACTTCTATAGCTACTGAATCTATCTTGAATGTGCATTTTATAATTTGCATGCGCTCGCGTTTGTGGTAATTCACAGTATTAAGTATTTACGGCAGTAGATTAAAAGAAAATCATAGAGATACACTTTTAAGTCGTAAGCGAACATCGACCATAATAAAGTATCAAAAAATACACAGACGAGCATGGTTCCGTAAATTAAATCAAGGAAATACACTCATGTTCATAAATTAAGGATAATGAAGTTCAGGCAAAGAAAGAGACCGCAGCAAAACAAATTTGACTTATTTGTAAAGTCTATTAAAAAAAAGGTAAAGAGCAAAAAAGATGCTATATGTTTGACATAATTAATAAAAATTGCGATTTTTACTCCCTGGAGAAAATTTCAAAAAAGAACCTATTTACAAAAAACAGTATAACATGGTTAGTATGATGGTTAATACGGAGTATGTCTCCCGGACGATGCAATACAGGCCTTACAACGCCTACGCATGCTGAGTATCAAATTATCGATCTGATCTTGGGGAATATTACACCACTCATCAAGCAATGCCCTTCGAAGTTCCAGTAGACAGGTGGGAGGGGGTTGACGGGCTGCAATTCGTCGGCCAAGCATATCCAACACATGCTCTATTGGATTCAAGTCCGGTGAGTATGCTGGCCAATCCATTCGGGTGATATCCTCCGATTGAAGGCATTCGTGTACAATGTTTGCACGGTGAGGACGGGCGTTGTCATCCATAAACAGAAATTCAGCACCCATGGCGCCCCGAAACAAACGTACATGTTGTTCCAGAATGACATCCCGATAGATGTGGCCTGTCATCGTTACACTCTGAACATGCAGGTCAGTTCTGGAACCAAGAATATTTCCTCCCCAAACGAGCCCTCCTGCACCACCGTAACGGTGTCGTTTAATGGTGTTCTCTTGGGGGTAACGGGTACCTGGCGCTCTCCATATGAAAGTCCGGCGAGAATCAGACTGCAAACTAAACCTGGACTCGTCGGAAAATATCGCACAAGACCACTGTTGCGGTGTCCACAATGCATGCTCTCTGCTCCAGGTTAATCGCAGGCGACAGTGAGTTGCGGTAAGGGGAACACATCTGACAGGCCTACGAGCATATAGACCAATGTGCCCTAAGCGTCTGTACACGGTGTGCCTTGAAACTGTCGTACCGGTAGCTAAAGAGAGCTAACGAGAAGGTCTGATGCTGTGCTCCGTCTGTTTCTTTTGGCAGTAACTGCCAAATACCGATCTTCATTCGGCGTTGTAACTCGGGGGCGACCTGTGCTGTAACATCTACTCACATTACCATCATCTTGGAATCGTTTCCAAAACCTGGAGATGACACTCTGGGCGATTCCAAGTTCCTCGGATACTTCCCGCTGGGTACGTCCACGTTCCAGTCATCCGATAATTCTACCACGTAAAAAATCATCCAAATGCTTCCTTTGTGCCATAACTATGCGGCTATTGCACTGAATGGCTTTTAAAGCGCTTGTGAACAATTTTACTTCTTTGCCACCATTCCTTATATACCCCTCTCTTACACTCTCGTCATTGTGACGTACTATCCGCGCCATCTGGTGGTTTCCTGTAATTTGCATATTCTTCTTCAAGATGTGTGTGATAATTCTACAGGTGAAATTTTTATTTTAGAGTTCAATTTCTGTGTGATTCTGAATTATCCTTAATTTATGGACATGAGTGTATTCTGAAGAATGTACTTAAATTCTGGATTTACCACTACTGAAGTAAATGGAGAACAAAAGGCCCCTGTATGTTATGTGTGAAAACTTACAAATCCGAAGAACATGTGGAAGTTGTTTTTAAAACCATTGAAAATAATTTAGCCCAAAGAATTTTAAAAAGTATTTTCTAGCTGAGGACAACTTGATAACAAGCTACGAGGGATGAGGAATCCATCTCAAAATACTTCAGAAGGGCTCCAAACTGCCGAAGAAGAAATCTTCATAGATTTTGCATCCAGTGGCGAAATTAAGTCATTTTTGTAATAAATCGCTCTTTGAATTTTGGGCAGAGGTGGATGGTGAATTTTTTACAGTGAAAACAAAAGTATTTCGTATACTACATTACCCCATTTTCAGCATCCTATTAGTGTAAAACCGGATTTTCAGAGGTGGTTGCTTTGAAGACAAAATATAGATATCAGCTGAATATAGAAAAATAACTTAGTGTCGATTTCTAATATTAAGCCTTCCTTTGAAAAATTTTGCTCTACAAGAAGAGCCCATGGAAGTCTTTAATAATTATTAAACTTGTTCTCTCTCTTAATTTAGTATTGAGAAGTGAGTTAATACCTTGTGCAGTACTGATTCATTAAAAGTATACTATTTGAAGTACTCGCTCTTTGCACGATTTCATTTTTAAAAAAATAAAACATTATTCAGGATATAATAGCTGGATTGCAAGGAGAGTAAAACCAAGTGAACGACACACACACAAAATGTATACAAAAATATAAAATATTTTGAAATGAAAGGTCATATTTTAAATAGTTTTAAAATAACTGTAATTTTAAACCTCACAGAATTAGATTTTTGAATTAATGTTAAATAATGAAAAAGAATATGAAATTCCGATGAAGAATAATTGTGTTATTTTTAATATTCACACACAAAGCAAGAAGACTTCAAAATGTCTTAACCTATGAGCAGGGGCGCACTCGATACTAACGTTAATGGCCGGCCGTGCGAGGTGACTCAGTCACCCGAATCCTTTTTTTTTATAATTATTTTTAGTGTACATGAAAAACATCAAGAGAATGTATACTAACCTACTATCAAGGATTTTTCAATTTTTCTTTGATAATTTGGGAAAAAAATCCAATAAAACTGAGCTTAAATGATTCAAATGTGCATGACCTTAATATAGGAAGCAAACCACAGACACAGGAATGTTATTTGCAGTCAAAAGTGTAATATTTTGTTCAAGTTATTGTAGTTTTACTGTCCTTGATGAACTGATTGCATGTTGAACTTTTTCTTGCTTGTATCTTTTTGACAGAGCACAGTGTATCTTTTATGGCTTCATAATTTAGTTGATGAATTTCTTTAGGAAGCATTTGAAAATTTTCCTTTTGTTTCGTGTTAATCGTTTTCTTAAATTAACTTCCGCTATCATGAGTAATGTGCATTATTTCAACAGGTTCTAGTTCAGCAGAAATATCGAAAACTCAAAATCGATTTCCCGAAGGTTTTCACTCTACTGACTGCCATATCCACTCATTCACTCTGAAGCTAACTAAATGCTATTAATCATATTTTTATTGTCTATGATCTACCAACAAATCTAAATATAATGCTAACAGTTTTTAAATATTGGCTTTGACCAAGGAATAAATCTTAATCCGGCGTTGACTAAAATACCAATTTTTTGTTTGTTTGAAAAAAGAAAGTGATTTTTTTCTTAAACATTCTTTTTTTTTGAACATTTTCTCTTTTTAAAATTTCTCTGTTGTTATGATATGTTCGCTTCTTTAACAATAACAAAACACTTTTTTAATTACATTACAAGTTTCTGATATGTAAATAAAGTTTATTATCCACTTTTAGGAAACAGTGGATTGAAAAATACATTAATTTCAATATCTTACATTGTATATATGCAAATTCTATTTTAAATTTTGCATCGATATTCGAAATAAGTTAATTTTAATTTTGGAAGTTGGTTTAATTATTGAAATACAGTTAAATCTTGCTGGGGCACTTATAATCCTAGCTTTAAGATCGACTTATTTCTCCTCTTAGTCATCTGAAAGGAAAAATATTGCACTCGCAAAGTGAATCGTTGTTAACAACATCTTTAAATCTACAAGAGTTTACACATCCAAACCTCGTTCACATGTCGTCCATCTAAACTCACAATCAGAGAAAAGCCAAGTAAATTTTTGGTGAAAAAAAAAATCTGCTTTTAACTGCAACTCAAATAGAAACAGACATTCACGAGAAGTTTTAACAAAATCATTTGTGCGCATACTGAAAGACAAATTTAAAAAAAGGCTGGATATCGTAGTCGACTGGCTAGCAGAAAGTCTTATATTTCAATGACGAACCGGCTAAAACGGTCAGCTTTTGCAAAAAAGCGTATTCATAAGCCTCCGGAGTTCTGGAGAACTGTGATATTCTCCGATGAGGGGAACAAGTTTTGCATCTTTGGCATAAAAGGTCGTAAATTAGTACGAAGAAAACTTTGCACAGCGCTTCAAACAGAGCATTTAGTACCAACGGTAAAGCACGGTGGCGTTGGTGTTATGGTGTGAGTGTGCATGGCGAGGGAGCAATGGTGTTGGAAAGTTGGAGTATATCAAATCAATTATGAACAAATATGATTATCTCGATGTCCTTAAAAACAATTTAAAGGAAAATTCCACCAAACTCGGTCTAGGATTGTCGTTTCCAACACGACAACGATCCTAAGCATACCGCTGAGATTGTGAAGCTTTGGCTCCTGTATAATGTCCCAAATCAACTGCACAGGCCCCCGCAATCACCTGGTCTGAATCCTATAGAACGGGATTTTCTGGAGCGTAGGATTTGTCAACACAATATATCAAGCAAGGATATGCTGAAAAGTGTTCTTATGGACGAATGAGAGAAGATAAGCTCTGAAGAAACCACTAAACTTGTTAATTCAAGACCAAAACGACTTCAAGAAATTTTCAAAAGACAGGGTTATCCAAACAGCTATTAAATAACTCATAATCCTTTTTAAATAATTTTTATAGTTCCTACTAAACAGTGAACGCAGATTTTTTCTACTTGATTTTTGTTAGTATCGCTATAAACCTATCTTTATTTTAAAAACTCTGAAAGCAAACCTAGTTTACTTTTGTTATTCTCAATACTTGAATAAACTAAATAAAATATAATTAAAAAATATTCTTTTCAAATTCCGATTTTTAAATTTGTTTTTGTTGTTTATGTAAGCAGTAGTAGGGAACGCAGACTTTTTCCAGCACAAGTGTGTATATATTCATATGTTTGCCTTCATATGTAAATACTATTATAGGTTAATGCTCAACAAACATTTTGATAATTATACGGCTTTATTAAGTCATAAATTTCTGATAGAGAAATAAATAATCTAATTTTGGCTTTTCATAAACAATTAAAAATACAAATTAATAATAATTTTAAATTTCCATATGTATTTCTTAATAACTTGTTTATTGTACTCAGATTTATCACGGGCTCTGCGTTTCTGTATGCAATTTTTAAGTAAGTTACCTTTTTCTCATAATGGATTTAGATTTCCTATCCATTATTTTCAATAGGATTTTGCTCAGTATTATTAACAGAAAGGGGTAAGGTTGGCTGGCCACAAAACATGTTCAACCCCACTTTTATATAAATTATTTTATATTTAAGCTGTCCTAAGTCAGCAATGTTTATAATACTATAGTATCCATGCTTTTATATTTTTTTATATTTAACTCCATTGTTTTAATTTTTCTTATTTCCATTTAAAATCTATTGTCTGATTATCTTACAATTTCAATTCTTTTCAGTTTGATCATGTTTATTCATCTCTCTCTTGTAGAGAAATTTTGATAAAATATATATATATATAAAGATCCGACTTGTGTGTGGGGCCCAAGACCTGACTTTGAGGGGGGCACAATCATTTTCCGTTACGCCACTGGTGGTAAAATTAATTTTCACAATCAGTAACAAATGATAAACTGTGTTTATCTCAAAATTTTATCTCATCAAACAGCATTTTATTTCAATCCTTCCAATTATGTTAAATATATATTTTTATTATTGATAATAAAAATATTATCAGAAAATTATAGTAAATAACCTAATATTTGTGTATTCTGTACAAAATAAAAATAAAACTCGCATGATCCGAACAATTTAATATTTTTTACAGATGCTTTAGAATTTGAACCTTTATTCATTTATTCTATAGAGTTTATAGTAGAGAGTCGCTTTATTAATTGTGTACACTTCCAAGTTTTTTAGGTATGTTTATATCACTTAAAAGTGGCTTATTTATTTAAATTTAGAGTTAATTGCGTTTAACGCAAAAACACTTAGACGAGATATTGGTTAACATGAAATAATACAACGGTCCCGACAAACTGCTATGTATTTTAGTGCATTTTTTTTTTTCTCTTAACATGAAACGAAAATCTCTCAACGCGAAAAAATTTCCCTTCTGGTATTGAACAAAATACGGAAAATATTAGCTACTTAATGAAATGTTTGAGAAAGTTTCTCAGTGTTATTGGACTGTGTCCTACTTATCATCGGAAGAATTCATTGCAGTTGAAGATGATAATGTGTGTTTCAGCCACAATAATGGAAAAGAATTTTGGAGTTTGCTCAGAGCTAAAAAAAATATCATTGATGCAGATTCCGACGTCGAAAATGAAATGAATAATGCAGTTTCTGTTCTCCTGTCATCCGAAATGAGCAATGGTCCGATGGCGAAATGAATAACGAAATGGAACGACATCGAACAGTTTGTTGACAATATGATGAAAATAAAGGAAATTGTCAGATTATTTTCCAAAAACTTAATAAGTGTTTTTCTAAAAATTTGGAAAAAATTTTGCTAAATTTCATTGCTTTTGTGAATGTTTTAGTTTCATGGATTTTTATTAAATGCATGCATATATACATAAAAACAAAATGCACTCTTCGTTGAATATGTTTTTTCTTTCCAATATGCTTTGACACGAAAAAATATTTCAGTCCCCGTCAGTTTCGTGTTGAGCGATTTTCACTGCTTTGTCAACATTTTAAAAAATTCTACGATTCTTAGTGTTGCGATTTTGTGCTGCCATCTATTAATGAATTAATACACTAAAGCAGAAATGGCAAATAAAATTTTATCTGAATGCCCAAATCGAAAAAAAAAATAGAAATACGAGGTAATAAAAAATGAGACTGGTTCAATAAATCCTTGTACTTACAGAATCAGTTCACTGTGACATTATCAACTTCAAAGTAGTTCCCTTCAGCATTCACACAATTCATCATTCTGTGCTGCCATTGCTGGTAACATTTTAGAAAGCCCTTCATGAGATTCTCCGGTTTTGTCTAAACTTTTTCAACTGAAGTAAAATGGGTTCCTTTTAAGCAAGATTTTACTGTAAAATAAAAAAAGTCTCATGGAACCAAATTGGTGAATAAGGGGAATCCCCCAATCATAGAAATGTTTTGCTGATCAGAAAGTGCTTGACAGACAGGGTCGTGTGAGCGGGTGCATTGTCTTGGTGCAACAACCATCACTTTTCGATTCTAGCCTCCCCCCCCCTAATTTCTTTCAAAATCTTTTTAGTATTTCAATGTAATTGTATTGATAAACAGTCTGACCACTGATGTGAGTGGGAGCTCACTCATATCACGAATTTTGCAACGTATTGGTCTGTAATCGCTGACCTTGGGCGCTCAGCAGGTTCATCATCTTCCACACTGTCCCTTCCCCCTGAAAACTGCTTGTGCCATTCAAACACATGTGCATGAGACAAAGCCTCGATTAATTTTTGAAATGTTTTCGATGTTGATTTCTAAAGTCTCGCTAGAAATTTGATGTTGATTCGACAATTTTCCGGCAGAATTCAGTTGCACGTGTTTACTCTATTATGCAGTACTCCCAACTAGCGTGATCGGTTAAGGTGAAATTGGCCACATGGATAGATGACGTTACCAAAGCAGTTATTGCCAACTCCATTCTTTTTTTAAGCTGCACACTAAGTCTCGGTTTTTTTTTGTATGTCACACCTTCTATTTTAATTTTTCCGAGTGCCAGAATATTATTTTTTATGCAAAATATCAATTTTATTTAAACAAAGCATATAAATAGAATACAATGTTTATTTGATATAAAAATGTCACAAAAATAATAACGCTTTATTAATACAAATATTTGAAGTAAACTATTCTTATGATTTGTTAAAAGTTTGTTACTTGCAGGATTTTCATATCCAGGGCCAATTCCAGCAGGTGTGCAGCGCATGCACCGCACGCGGGCGGCCAAAACAAGGGGCGGCCGCTGGCCGCATATAGTTCTGTCAATGAAGCAAAATTTTTTTACGAATTTCTCAAAATAAAACTTATAATATGTCGAATAAATATGCTGAATTTTAAATAAATATTGGAAGATCAAAGTAGGTCCCGATTTTTCCATAGCACAGTTTAAAATGTTAGAGCATAATGCATTGGTCCATTGTCCGTTAATATCTACTCTTTACACACATTTTTCGTTTGATAGCAAAATTCGTGGGAGTGCCGACAATATCGCAATAACGAAGTTTTTTTTTTACTTATCAACGACACTGGCGGCGTACTGAAGATCGATGCTTAACAAAAGAATCTCAAAAATGATTTTTGTGAAAGTTGCATTACCAAAATATCTTGTATGGTTAATATAACCTAAGACATGTTTAAATTCGATATGCAATTTGGGAAATTAAAAGTTCTCAATTTAATAATAGCCTTACAATTTAGAAAAACAAAATAGAGGAAAGAAGTGAGATTTTTGTGTCTATGCTTTTACAAAGCTTATAAACAATGCCCGTTTTCCTTTTTAGTGTAAGAGTTGTACCTCTATCAAAGGTAGTTTCCAGTAGTTTTATTTGGTACTAAGTTATTTTGAAAAAAAAATTCTCGCAGTTTCTTTTGATTAAATAATTTTTATTACAAAAACTGTTTGAAAAACACTTCAATATATTCATATAGCACTATTAATGTTAGCGAAGTTTGCCGAGGTTCTAAGTTTTATTTTATGTTGTAGGTACTTATTGGTATTTTAGTACCATATTAAAAAAAGTTGTGGTATATGCGTTTTTTTAAAGCTCCAAGTGTAATAAGCACTGGAATATGTAAGCATAGCACTGAAAAATAAATATAAAAAGAAAACATATATGAAAACAAAGGATCTATATGTAGTTGCCCACTTATTATGTTGAAGATAGGGTTTCTTTCCCGGGAACCTGGGAAATCGTAAGATTTCCATACTTTTTGCATTCCCGGGGATGGAACGAGGCTTAAATAATCTATTAGGTCAAAGGTTCCCAAACTTATTTGTCTCATAGACCCCTTACCATGTTTTTCGGTTTGAGGTAGACCCTGTTTACCTAATATTGAATTTTTGCAAATTATATGTCAACTTAAATGTCTTTCTGACAGCTGGTATAGAGATACTTACTTTAAAATATTTAAATTTTTAACTGTAGCGAAGTGTAGTGTTTAAAACTTAAGAAAAACATGTTAATTAATTTTAAAATTAAAATTCAATTAATACATAAAATAATTGTGCAACAAACAAGTACTTTTAACGGGAGGAATGAATCTGGTGCTTGAATAACAAATTTTCAACATTTGGTATCCAATTTTGTCAGGTTTAACCCTAAATCTCTTAAATTAGTCTCCTACACCCCCACCCCAATCTTCTTTTGTTTTGGAGATTGGCAACCGCGCTGAAACTCCTTCTCACCAGGAGAAGCAAATAAGAACTTTCTTACGATATTCCATAAATCGGGATAAGTAACAGGTATGTCTTTTTAAAGCCAAAATGGCTTTAAAAAGACATACGTTTGACATGCAAATGGCTTTAAAAGACATATCTGACATGCGTTTCTAAACTTAACTTTAAGATCTCGTTAGTGCCTATTCAGATCAGTTCCTCTTGTAATACGACATACACACACATTTATTTTTACAATCTGACCATATGAGTTCATTGCCTACTGTGGTATTACCGTAGCCAAAGCATTCTCAAACCTAGTTTCAAAATCTGAATACAGGCATTTAAACGTTAAACATAGGTTAAAAAGTTATTTTCTGCAGTTAATTGAAAAATTGGGAAAATTCATGACTCCACAATATTAGCTCCTTTAGCTTAATTCTCGCAAAAAATGCTGAAATGATTGTCCTTGTTTTAATAACATTTATGCAGCCGCCTTGTAACACTAAATGAACCGCATTAAATTTAGTAAATAAATTTATGAAATGGGTAAAATCTGGTTTCCACTTGATATTTAATTTTCTTTTAAAATTAAAACCATAATCTGGTTTAATGAGAGTCACTATCGTAGACCCCCATTTATATCTCATGGGCTCCCAAATTATTTTTTCACTGACGTGGACCCCTTTAAGGTCGCCATAGACCCCTGGGGGTCTATATAGACCACTTTGGGAATCACTGTATTAGGTAGCTATTTCTGACTTGACTGTAGATTTCAACCTCGGATATAAATTTTGGCTGACCCTACTGTGGCGATTTGCTTTCGTTCACCCCGAACTTCCTGGAATGTTCATTACCCCAGCAGAGTGAGTAAGAGTGTAATAAGAGAATAAATACCCCTTCCCTTGCCTGTAGGGTTGGTGAGAATTTTTCTAGCTACCGCTGGGAAACTATTTTTTCCCTTATCAGTTTTTGTCTGCTATAGAGCTTCTTCAACTCAAAGTACTCGGATACTTGTCTTTAATATGGTTTATTTAATTGAGTATTCAAAGTATTTAGTTTTCAACAGAATCACTTTTCGTAGCCTACCAGCTCGAAAATCTGACCAAAGATCCGAGATATATTGGTTTTTATGTGAATAACATAAGTACTAATATTTAAAACTATTATTTATTTCATTTTCTTTTCGGATACTTGTAGGATTTAATTGAATCAGCAATTTGAAAAGAGAATGAACCCCCAAACTGTTTAGTGGAGCATTTTCGCAACTTTTCTTATTTACTATTTTTCTTTATCAAACTTTAGTGCGAGATTCCTACATTAATATTTATTTATATTTTTGTAACAATTATATAGTAACTTCATAAACAAGATATCAGTTATACAAACAAAATATCTTAAATACGATAATTTATATTGATGTGGACCTGTCAACGTTAGATTCAGGAGGAAACGATGGGCCAACAGGGTTGATCGCACCCACCTCGTTACCCCACTGCCCGTGATGACAGATGGATTGTGCGCTTGGCAGTGATGGATCTCGCAGCCATATCGGGAATCATAGCACAACAGATTCAGTCTATTACGCATCATTCGGTGTCCGCTAGTACCATTCGACACAGTTTGCCGCAGAGTAGAATGTCCGCAAGGCATCCATTGCTTCGCTTACCCTTGACTGGAAACCATAGGCCGTTTGCGCCGTCAATAGTGCGATGAATTGTGGACATAGACAACGGAATGGAACGACATTATGTTTACTGACGAACTTCGCTTCTTCCTGCAACATCGCGATGGTCGGATTCGAGTTTGGGGACACCATAGTGAGAGGCTGCCCTGTGGTACGCATTGCTGGTACACTGAACAGCCAGAGCTGCATCTCTGAGGCGTTGGAGCTAGTGGTCTTCCCATACATTCAGTGCTTGTCATCAGTCATATTCCAACAAGATAATGCGTGGCCACATGTACCACACAATGTTCAATTCTTTTTTTACCTATCAGATTGAATAGCTTCCTTGGCTTGCTTGTTCTTCCAATCTATAGCCAATCGAAAACGTGTGGTCTATGCTTGCACAACGACTAGACCGAGATACACCACCCGCTGCTACACCAGATCAACTTTGCCGTTATGTGGGAGCCGCATGGACAGCTGTACCCCAAAGGTATATCCAAAGCCTCTTTGATTCTATGCCGAGGCATGAGGTAGTGGTTATAGTCAACAATGGCGGCTACACTAACTGCTGATTTTGTCATCATCCACACGTCACAAGAGGCTGTAATTTTAATAATTTGATCTTTGTAGAACATGTTATCTGCCAAATAAATTTCACTGTAATATCTTTAGTCCTTCTTGGTGTTGCATTTTGTGGAGCCAGCAGTGTATTTTACAATTATTGATCACGTGATCCCTTCGGTAAATGAAAGATTTACCTCATTGTCTGAATGCTTTTCAATATTTCCGCTTTCTCTATGAGTTTCACAATATTTCAATTGAGTGTTTTTTTACGTCGCACTATGAAGCTACACGAGGGCTATTGGCGATGTACCTTGTAATTTTGAACCATGGTCAAATGATGAAGATGACACTTGAGCTGAAACCCCCGTTTTCCTGACTTCCACACAACAACAGGGGGCGAAAATTTTAGCCTCGACAGATTTAACGTGCATAGGCCCCTCTACATGTGGGGCTTCAGCGGTTCTAGGCTTGAACTCATGACACACTCCAGTCCATGAAGTTGACCGCTAGGTTACCGCGACTATATATTAAGTTACAGGTACAGGAGAAGAAAGTATTGTGAAAAATATAGAGGGCATACAGCTCTTTAATCAAATAATTTCCTTCAAAAATATTTTTCCAGGTAAAAACAACCATTTGCGATATTATAAATTATAATAAAAATTATTTCATCTCTCCACCCTCCAAATTTTGCTCTAGCAATAAGAATTTTTTAAAAATCTTACCTGATTCTGTGGTTTCTAATGAAAGAAATTTCAGTAAAATAAAAATTATTAAATTACTTGAGAAATAATATGACACAAGTCACTCAGAATTGGCTATCATCTTTATGGAATCCGAAATCTTGAACAAATTGATTTCACTGAAATTATTGACAAATTTACCTCTCAGAAAGTCAAAAAGTTATTTTATAGTTAATTATTAGGTATTCTTTGTAGAAAAACAGATTTATATACTTTTCATTTCACGAGATTTATGCTTTAGTACTTTTTTATATTAACTAATATTTTCCGAATAATACTGCTGCTTCGCATTTCTAGTGATAAAATATCTATTTTTCTTTCTAAGGTAATATTTTCGTTTTCTTATGATTTTGTTAAAAGTATTTTGTCATTGTTATAACCTATTAGCTGGCCAAAAAATAAATTCTTGCACTTAAAATTTAATTTGCATTTTTGTTAATATTTAACTTTTTTTTCTTATACAGGTTCATGAGTTTATAACGTTAAACATTAGTCAAAATCTGAAAATTCTCTAGAGGGGCGGCAAAATAGGTCTTTGCACGCGGGCGGCCGACACCCTAGGATCGGCCCTGTTCATATCATGCGGGTATGTTGCTGATTACGAGGTAGTTCATTCCCCTGAATTATCCTCTGTCAATCTGTTTCCAGCCTTTGACAATACATGATTTGGTATTCAGAAAAATACTCAAGAATTAAGTAGGCGTGAAAATGATATTTAAATGCGCAATTGCTAGTTTTTTAACTGAATCTAGGCACCTGACATTCTATGTTACACTTCTAATATGGGATTTCCTGTACGAGATTCAAATCTTGCCTCTTTTGACATTCGATAACGTTCTCCTTTCTCTTATATTTTAGAATATCTACAAATTTTGTGTCCAAATTGGATTTCATCAGTCGCTTTCACGTTCTATTTTCATGCGAGGGGTTGTATTGTTTTAAATGTGAGTACCGAAACTTAATCTTTATGCTAAAAGGTAGAAATCTGCTTGTCTAATGGAGGAGTTACCTCCCCCCTCCCTTAGTGTGCTCCACTGGATTACATTTTAGATCTATAGTCAGCATTTCTAAATTTTTTTTTTTAACCCAATTAATGAAATTGTCATCGAAATTCTTTAAAACGAATAAGTCCGGATAATTTACGATTTTCAATAGCCTTTCTATTGTTTTGAACAGTGGTGCAGACAAGGGGGGTGTCCAGGGGTCCTGACCACCCCCCAAAGCCCTTGAATTTTTTTCGACTGATGATAATCCTATATATATATATATATAACGTAAAATTTAATTATGTACTTGTAATTTTCAATTTATTTTAATAATTAATGCTAATTATTAATTCAATAATTTATTTTTTACTGTTTTTTGTTAACAAAATCAGAAGAATCAATTGGTGTTGTCTTGAGGTATGATTAACGTGACCAGACGTCCCGTTTTGAACGGGACTGTCCGTTTTTATAATTACGAGTCCCACTGTCCCCGAAATGAACTCTGGGACGCAAAATTGTCCTGTTTTCGGAAACCGCGTGAAAATTTGATTAGTCGAGCCGGCCGGAAGAGAGCAGTGTGAGAGCGAGACCGCGTCGTCAGTCGAAGCGAAGATAGGCGAGAGTGGCCGAGACTAGAGATTGCAATATCGGACCAAATGTCCAATACCGGTATTCGGTATTTCTTAGAACGTAATACCGGGATACCGGTTTTAATACTGGTATTAGAAATTTTAGAAAAAGAAAGAAAACACATGTGTTTCTTTGTTTTACTTGTCAGTTTTGTTACAGAGTGTAAGTATCACAAGAAATAATTTGTAACTAAAATTATAACAGTTTATAAAGAATAAAAATAAATAAATAAAGGAACACCTAATTTATTTAAATCACAAAAAAAAAAAAAAAATTATTGGCAGTTATAGAGACTGCCGATAGAAGTGAAAACTTAGAGCTTTTAGTATTAAAATTTGAAAGTTCATAATGTTTGAATTAAAATTATCAACATCAATCTGGTTTTCACATCTATTGACACTCCGAGCAACAACTAAATGTACGTTTATATGGTTTTTTATTATTCAAATATATTACGGGCTGTACAAGATCATGACAAAATATAAATTCAATTCAATTGAAATAACAATTAATATACAATCATATTATTTATGGATAGTATTTGTATTTACTTAAATTTCAATGTACTTGATTTTTAACATTATTTTAATTTTTTGCATCATTGTCATCGTTAATTTCAGCAGTACTTAGATTTTTTGTCCTTTCAATTATTTCATTTTGTTCTAAAAAAGATACAATAGGCTTATGGTAACTAAAGTAAGAAAGGAAAATGTTTGATTCAGATTTATCTCAGTATCGTGTAAAAACCGCATCGATCGTCGTTTTATATTTTGTAGTTCTGAGTTTTCGATCATTGGACATATTTAAATTAAGTGTTTCATTTAGAAATTAAATTAGTGGTAGATTTTTATCATCTGCAAAGTTAACATTGAAGTCTCCACTTAAAATCATCGGTACATTATTATATATATTTTCCGCCAAATCTTTTTTCGAGTATTTCAGAACCTTCTTTTGTATAAATCATCAAATTTTCGAATAAAAATTGTTGTATCTGTCTCATAGATTTTCCAGGCTAAATATAAACGGCAACCACATTAATATGTATTGCCCATTCTCGGAATCACAACGAGCAATGCACAGTATATACACATTGAACTTTTCACTAAATCCATTGAATTTCACTTATAAGATATACACAGCATTAGACGTCAGCTGTATAGCTACAGATATACTGCTGTACGCATGTCGGTGACGCGAACGCACGAGATTTCACCCATCCAAAGTGTGTCTACGAGGAACAGCACACTGCGCGTGCGCC